>CAJNSZ010001986.1:0-19170 GCA_905329745.1 Rotaria sp. Silwood2
GAGAAAGCAAATAGGGTAGATATTGTCTCAGATGATAAAAAACAAAGTGAATATACCTGTTCACTTTTTGAAGTACACATAACACTCGGATTTAAATCCGATGTTTTCGCATTTATTTTTGATTGAAAAATAAAAAGAAAAGATTTAGGACTTGGATAGAAATAGTTATTTTATTTTTGTCCAGAAACTTTCGAGACAGACGTTATTATTAGAGGCTACTTTAGATTTTGGATATTTTTTTGGAATTTTTTCGGATTTCTAAGGATTTTTTTGGATTTTGGGAGATTTTGTGGATTCATTGGGGTTTATAGGGATCTTTTCGGATATAAAATCCAAAAAAAATCCGCTTTTTCCCTGTGTAAACGTCAGAATATTTAACATCATAACCTATGGAATCCAGGATTAATTTTGTATGTATTACAGTTAAATTGTATAGTACGATACATCATACATAACTGATTAGTTAAATACACCCAGGTCAACAAATCGGAGACTAAGATCTGCGTCAGATTCTTGTACGATCATATCCGATCTTTTACCATTATCTTGTATGATCATACAAGATCATACGGAAAATCGTACGAAAAATCGTAGTCTCTGATTTCTTATATCAAGAATTACAATAAGTATCCAGCATGATCCATCCATAAGATCTTGTACGATCAGACGGATTTTATTTCCAAAGATTTCTATTAATCAATCGAATATTGAAATAGACTACCGTTGCATCTTAATAAACCGATCATAAATTTTATTAACAGCAGCTCCTGTGAAAATCCTTTGATGCTAAGGAAGCTCCACATAAAAGGGGCATCAAGGTCCCAAAACTTACCAAACGAATCAATCATTCTGAATAAAACGTAGTGGGTACCTCTCTCTATATATATATACCCTCATGGGTACCTTACTCTTGCTGAATATATCCCCTGTGGGTATCTCACCCTCTCTCTATATCCTCGTGGGTGTGTCACCGTATCTATATCTGAATGAGTACTTTATTCTACTTTTAGGAATTCCGTGACTTTCCGCTACTTTTATGGTTTTTGAGAGATCATGTCACCTTTTTTAACCGCTACGCAAATATCGGGGTCTGCGTTTTTGTGTAGCTTTGAATGGTTGTTTATAGCTATAGACTGAGATCTTTACCACTTTATTGGTGTGCATTGAATGATGACTGTGGCGTGCACGAATCCCCTAGCACTCTCAGTTATGCTCTTAGAGTTCTAAAATCAGTGGTTGTGTGAGTGGAAGAAGATTATACATTAAGTAGGATCCTTTTTAGTGGTGATGAAGTTTTGAGAGGAGAAGGGCAAGCTAAGTGTTGTCTATACCTGAATGATTAAGATGAATCAAGCTCAGTTCCTTTCCTTTAACGATTTCGCCATGATTTAGTCCTGCAGAGTTATTACATAGTTGTCTCGAGAGATTACAGCTCAAACGGAAAGAGATATTACGGAGAGTTTTATATGAATCGAAAGCCTTATGAGAACATGTTCCAGGATGATAACTGATGCTTCATAGGGTGCAAATCGACTACAGAATGAAGAAAAGGTTTCACAATTCCAGAAGCGTGATTGAGTACTTTCGTGAATGCTTACCCATAAAAAGTAAAGATCCCTGGAAAACGTATTTACAATGTCGAATTTTGTGCAGTTACCTGTACTGGTCATCTTGGTGAGAAAGTTTTATTTAACAAATAAACGATAGAGTTAATGTAGGCATCCTGTAAAATTTTATAACGTCAACGACAGATCTACTTAGCATTTGTGATTGTTTTAATTCAAGAACTGTCATTTGTCAGTAAAATGTGATTTTTTTTCAAAAGCATCACCATAAATAGCTATGGAAACTCTGCCTGATGAAGAAAGGTTTTGAGAATATCTTGTTTTTATGACCAACTAATCACTGTACGTGACGGTATGAGCCGCTAATGGCTGGCTTCATTAGGAATGGGGTAATCACAGTTGCTTGTGTTTGCTCGAGTAATACATCTGGATTAGTCATTAGATCATCATGTTTTTCTGGTAACTTAGATTTCGTTTTATGTGGTATTAATGCTACATTGTATTTTATGGGTTTATGTATCTACGTAGAAATCATTCCACACTTAAATGTTGACTTTTTCTCTTGTTCATGCATATACAGTAGGGTGCAAAAAAAATTGCCGTTTAATGCATAAACTTTATTTTAAGCTATTTCAGACGTTCTTCGAACGATCATTCCCAAGTTATTTGCAAACGTTAGGTACTACCTTTATGCATTAAATGAACCTGGTATTGCTCGAAAACTTTTATATAGCTTCGTAAAAATGACTCATAATCCAAGCACCAGTTGTATGCGATCTGACCAATAGATCATATTACATTATTGAAGTACTGATCATTGGGTAGAAGTTTGAAACTATTCTATAACGATGACCCTCACTCACACTAGTTATAATAAAATTTTCAAGATCGAAGAGTGTAGCACTATATTACAGTGAGGTCAACAATGTGGTTCGTCAGCCCTATATAGCTGAAACTACTGTTTGGCCACTTAATAGCGCAACTCTCGGTTTAGTTAAATTATTCCACTAGACCATTCAATCAATTAATATGAATGAAAAACTTCGAGATATCGATAAACCTAAAGAATTCTAACGTGAAAAGTAGAGTAAAATTCATGTGTAAGTTATAAATTTTTTAACTACTTCCAAGAACATAAGATTATTGTCCCTTATGAACTCATAGAGAGTGAGAAACTTTTAATGATTAATATATTTATAGAGTAAAGTATCTGTGTAATATAATAACATTAAAAAGTCCTCATATCTTATACTTCTATTAGAAGAATCTTGGAAAGTCTATCGGCAATTATTTTTGCACTCTACTGTATCTGTAGAAGACAATGAATCAAATCATGCCATGAGAGAGAACTTATATACTTTTCATAGAACTCATGGGTAAACCAAAAAAGGGAGAAATCATACGAGACCTTTCCTAGTTCTTTACTAAATCAACATCACAGGAAATAGTGTATAACCATTTTGGTTCAAATTTTTTGACTTCTATCGTCGCCAAAAGGAAGATATCGAATGACAGTGATCAAATATGTTATTTCTCATCGAAAAAGTAAATCAGCGAAAAGTTTCCCGCGATAAAATTATGATAGGTAAAGCGATTTTGAGCGAATTACAAAAGACAAAACAAAGAAAAGTGAAATAGTGAAATCTTTATTTTTAACTAAATAAAACATAACATTTGGCCACATTTAGGAAATAAAGAAATGTAATAGATAAATATCAAGTAATTCAAAAAACAAAATCACGTAGAGAAATCAACTATGAAAATGAAAAATTTAAATTATTTCTTTTCAAGCTTTCATTCACGAACATCCATGACATGTTTGAGTATGGGTCAGTGAAAAAAAAATAGTCACACCAATATCTGCGTTGTTCTGATTTTTCACTACTTTGTCTTTCACAATTTTACTCTCCGCTGTTATACATCTTCGTTGACACATACTTTCCTTCTGGTGCGTTCTGCGCACTGTTTTTCCCTGTATTAACACTATTTCCATGCTAAGCATGCAGTAAGAAACTGTATGTGAAGTTTTGAAAAAGAAACATAAATTGCAATTTGATTCAAATTGAAAATTGATATCTTTGTTATAACGAGTACAATCAATCTTTAAGAAAAAAATATACAGCGATGTTGAGTAAGGTAGTAGAGGTTCACAGCATTTGAATAGTTTTTTAATAACAAATTTAAATGACATGAAGATCATCGATTAGAGAAAACTAGACCATATGAAATGATTCATTTCGAGTTGTCATCATCTATTTTGTTAAGTTTCTGTCTACAGTTGAACTATACATATCATGTATAAAAGGTGTGTATTTCACCACAAAGATATGCAACATCTATGAACAATATAATCGTTCATTATTTTTGACAATCTTCGCTCATCTTGCTGGCAATTGTTTAATCCTATGTTTGTAGAAACTAGTCGGTTATAATTCGAAAAAGGCAGTAAGGTCGAAATTGCAACTGTATTCCGAACTTGCAGAACTTATGTTCCAACCCAATAGTTCAAAGAAGAACTAAGCGATGCGAGATTAACAAAATAAGATGAGATCGATAAAATGAATCTGTATGAGAAAAAGAAAAAACAGTGATCTTTAAGACATGGAAGACACTATTAGATCGTAAATCAAAGCTAACGTCATGTCGATTATAGTTCATTCTGAGATCACAAAGAAAGTATACGAGCAAAACTATTACAATCTGTGATAGAAGTCAAGATTAACATAATTTCAGTGAAAGTGAGAAGCAGCAATCGAAAGAGGAAAAAGTCTATGTTTTCTCTCCAAATATATTTCAACACCTATAAATAATGATGTTTCACTAAATGTCAAATCATATAACAAATGTCCCCAAAAACTTCTCCAATAAACTATCGATACAGTCATACGTTTCTACTTGTCGGTTTATTGCATCCTGTACATACACTTAATAATATTCTGTTGACATCACTACCATAAGCACAAGCAGTATGTTCCCATAGTAAGGGTGTATTGTAGAAATGATTGTCACACCTGATGATTCTTGAGTCAATAATGTGATATATGCATTGAGGATATTCATACTCGTGAAAAACGAAGAAAATCTTCCAGTTTTTTTTTTTGCTTCTTTATTTCTAGTTAACAGTTATCAGTGCGTATGCTTACATATAAAAGATAAAATAACTATGCTAGATATAAATACATTCTTCAAATATAACCTAGATATGTAATAATAGCATGTTTGAATCATAGCTGCTATTTCATTATCATCTCAACTACAGAAAATGTTAAGCCCAAACTTGTTGATTACCTGAGAA
The DNA here is from genome assembly GCA_905329745.1 of Rotaria sp. Silwood2. Classification (NCBI taxonomy): domain Eukaryota; kingdom Metazoa; phylum Rotifera; class Eurotatoria; order Philodinida; family Philodinidae; genus Rotaria; species Rotaria sp. Silwood2. Next base: position 4,861 of record CAJNSZ010001986.1, read on the forward strand.
CATTTAAAACACTTCAATCAGCACGGATACACATTTTGAATATTAGTGTTGACTAGTCTCAAAAGAAATAATCCTTGCAATTACTTAATGCTATCATGAGTAATTTTGTCTCAAAATATTACAATCATGGCAAGTTTGATTGTAAAGTAGATCAAAATATAGACACCATTTGAAATAATGAACAAAGAGTTTCTCGAAATGATGATTTCATATTGTGTTCAACAAATGACAAATATATTTTCTTTATGCATGAAGATCCTATAGCAGTGATGAATAAAATCGCTTTTAGCTTATGCCTCAAATATTTAAATGATGACAAGTACGAAAAGACTTTGCTTCGATGTTGCAGCTAGGATAGGCGACATTATCACTTGTACTCGCTTAGAAATCGCCGTACAATGAGGAGAAAATGACAAATATACTACAACAAAAGCAGCTTTTCATTGACACGAAGATAGCAACTATGCATCATATTAGCAGAGTGTGTGTAGCTTTAAGTGAAGAAAAGAACCTTCCACAGACCCATGCTCACGCGCTCATCACGCCAAGGAAACAGGAAAAAAAAATCGAAATCTTTTTAATTGGTTTCGTCAATTAAACTGTTTATTTTTTGTGAATCGAACATTTTTCTCATTTCTGAATCCTTTTTTGTTACAAAGAGTCATTAAAAGTCGAATTACGCTAAATATGGCAACGATGTTTTCTGTATCACAGAACAGCTCATGTTTTCCGGCAACATCAAAACATCAATAAAATTCATTTCACTGTGCATCAACATAAATTATATGGTGAAAATCTTCCTTGATCCACAATGTACATACTCGTATCAAGTAAGGAAGACTAGCGAAGAACAAACGAATAAAATTTAGTTGTTTCATAGACGAAATGAATTATGACACTATTATGCATTATCTCGATTCGGTTGGCCAGATTTTTATTTACTTGAGACATACTCTTCTTGAGCATACGATATTTAAAAATGTTTGTTAAATAAAATATTGATCATCATTTATCATTCAATAATCATGTTCTTTATCAATCATCCTTTTCTAGGATTCAATGACAACATATTATTACTTTGTATGAAATAATTGAAGAATGCATTTTGATGAAGGATATTGCTCGTCATACTGTTAAAAAGAGCTTCTCGAAAAAGTATTCGTCAATAGCCAATAGTAAAACATTTTCAATGTATTGGCTTGTATGATATTTGATAACGAGACCACTGGTCAATTACTAAAAAGCAATGATTGTTAAAAATCGATACTCAAAATTATTGGTAATAGGTGTATAAAATGACAATGTCAGTATCAACTTCTCTTTCGAACATTCTTGAATCAAAAGATTTATGGAATGATCATGTGAGGGATGTCTATCTTGCAGTGTTTTGAAGTGGATGGTTGTATTCTACTTTTAAATGTTTATATAATTCTATGAGATCTAGAAAATAAATATCAGATCAGTAGTAAATCATAATAACAACCAGGTACACTGGAAATTCAAAGCTTACATGAACAGCAATAGAAAGCTCAGCCATATAAAACAGATGAAGTAGCTTTACTATCAGTAATAAAATACAATATTCCTGATTTTAAAATAAAGTAAATGTGCTATGCCCATCGGATGGTTCAATGAACAAGAATAGTTTTGTTGTTCATTTTCCAATTTTCTCTATATATTGACAGATCCTAAAACCATTCAAAGCTGTCGCACCCGAAAGAATAGTATAATCTATGACGAGTCAGAGTTGAAACTAACTGATAAGCCTATCAAGGAGGTGAGGATGGATGAAGATCTTTTTCTCAGCCTCATCTATACACACATATTCATACCTATCTGACAGATTACATAATATTAATATTTTTGTGTCTATCCTTGAAACCTTTGAAATTCATATTTTGGTCAGTAGAATAATAAGTTCATAATCTATAATCAGAAACAGTAGCCTTTTCGTCGTGTTTATCAGGACAATAAAAACATCTCGGTAGTAAGGTGAAAAGTTAAGTGACTTCATAAATATGGACTTCTCAGCGGCACAAGAAAACAATAATTCAATGTCGTAAATCAACTGGCAAACCTTTAAGTCTATATGATCATTATTGTGAGCATAATAGATACGAAAAATGACATCTTGTCACAAACAATCATATATTTCAGTTTTTTTTTTATCTTTGACGTTTTAATTATTCCTAATAAAAGTTTTTATATTATGTCTTTTATAAATACAAACGCGTACATTCTGCTCTACAGGCCAAAGATGGCAACGAGTTTCATTTTAATATTTGTTCTCTCCCTACTAGGAAGAATACATGCAGGAATACCGCAGCGAAATCTTATTCAATTTAAACACATGATCAATCATAAAGGTTTCAGCTCACTGGACTACATCGGCTATGGTTGTTGGTATGTTGATTTTATCTATTGTTTTTGTTTTTGAATACAATTGAATAGTTAGTTCATAGGTGTGGTTGGGGTAACTATGGTTGGAAAATATTTGATAACACAGATCGATGTTGTCAATTGCATGATCAATGTTATGAAAGTATTTCGGGCGGATTTTTCGGTTGTTCACCAAAGCTTGTCACTTATGATTGGAAAGAATTATCCAATGGCGGAATTCAATGTACAGATCGAGAGAATACGTGTGATCGGAAGGCATGTGATTGTGATCGACTAGCTGTTGAATGTTACTCGCAATATCGGAGTACCTACAATCCCGATTTTCTCGATGGCAAATACAATGGCGACAAAAAGATAGCATGCAAATAAAATCTATTCGATTTTTTTTAAGACTCTTATAAGACTCGGAAGTTATATAAACGAGACGTGATTTCACGTATTTTTGGTTATTATCCAAAGAGGAAACACACGTACTATTGCCGAACGGGTGTTGATGTCGGTGCAGAGTGGGTATGGATGTGGTAGAGAAGACATAAAATCATACTCTCTCTCATTATTCTTTTAATAATTAGAACCAAGAGTGGCATATCATGATGTATAATGATCTAAACATATCTCGTACTTATCCAGACGTGATTCTAATATGTTGCGTAGAATAAGCGATGATGTTTTTCCTAAGCCATTATCGACAAACGATTGAATGAATGATATGTTGTCTTTCATTGACATATACATTTTCTTCAACTTTTAGAAGAATTCGTTATGTTTATAATATTCGATGAAATTTTTCTATATCCTTCATGAAAATGTTTGTTGCTTGGTTATATTGGCTCATCGTTTCAACTGATTCTTATTCAAACTTGATCTTTGTTGCTGACTAATTTGTGAGTTGTAATTCGATAACATGAGGGCCTCTTGCATGGACACAGTGTAGACATAGCTAATTATATTTCTTGAGTCAATAGTGCAAAATATGCATCGAGCATATTCATACTCATAAAAAAAAAGGAAGAAAATCATCTAGTTAACAGTTATCAATGTGCACATGCAGACATGAAAAATAAATAATCATGCTAGATATAAATACATACTTTATATGTAACCAAGATATGTAATAATAACATGTTTAAATCATAGCTGCTATTTGACTATCATCTCAACGTCAGAATATGTTAAATTAGAACTCTTTAGTTATCTCAGAACATTTAAAATACTTCAATCAGCCGACATACATATTAGTTTATTAGTGTTGGCCAATGTCAAAAGAAACTAGCGTTTTCAATTACTTCATTCTATCATCGATCATTTGATCTGAACATATTGCAATTATGACAGGTACGATTGAATGTTCGATTTAAAGTATAGCCACCACTTAAAACAGTGACGAAGGAGTGTCTCTAAATAACGACTTCATTATGTAGCAGAGATGAATAAAATCGCATTCAACAGATGCGTGAAATAAATAGTGACAGATACAAAAAGACTTCATTTAGATGTTACAGACGTATTAGTTGCTATTGCCGCCTATATTCACTTAGACATTGCCGTACAAGAAGAAGAAAGTAACAAAGATACTACAACAAAAGTAGCTTTTTATCGACATGAAGACAGCGGCTAAATACCATATTAGGTCACTCCTTATCTTAGTCACTAGTGTGTACTGGTTAAAATAATCCGACTAGTCGAACTGTTGCTGTATTATTTATCGTTAAAATCCATCAGCTGATAAGAATGATTACGTGAAATGATCTGAAAATCTATCATCGTCTGCTACAGCTGAGTTTCCTTAGTTTCAACGTCGAAAACACAAAGATAATATTGATTTGATTGACTACGTAGGCTGTGATTCGGGTGTTGAAGTCATATGCTCTGTACACAAAACCTTGTTTGTGGACGAAATTTTTAAAATTTTATTCTAGATATGTTTTTTCAGTGCATACGAACATGCGTACGTGTATTGATGTCTGTGGCTAAATATCAAGCTGTTATTTTGATTCGAATTTTAGTACTTTCAGAAAATTTCAGCGAGAACATACGATACTTGTTTGAATTAATTTGCATTAGTTATAGATCGATAGAAAGATCGCTGTCTTTAAGGTAAGATTTTCTTCTGTAGCGTGTCTCTATCAGTCGCGAATGTCTTTCAAGTCAACCATCAGAGTTATTTATTCTTGTAATATGGTTAAGACAGATAATTGAACAGTTATTTAAGCAACAAACGGTTGACTCTTTGCTCAGGCATCATTTATTCTCGAGCTTATTGTATCTAATCGATATACACGACGGAATGAAAAGATACGAAAAAGCTCATGAGATATTCACTTCTTGGAAATTCATCAAAGATCACTTGTCTGTCAGCATGAAATAGTCATTTATATTGGAAAACTCGTTATAGATTATAAGTGAAACGTTCGAAGTCAGTCACTTAAAATGGATTCAAACGGAAATAAAGTGTTTCTCAATAGGCAATACACTTCTATAAAAAAAAGCTTATTAGCACAGCCCTTTCGGGGCTGAAATGTGGAACTCACATAGGTACTATAAGCTAGAATACTCGACAAAATTTAAAACTAGTTGATATGGTCTATCATACTGGAATGTCTGTAATCGGAGCTTTCATTGCTAAGTGTTTGTAATGGGAGGAGAGAGCCACGAAAACTTCGACCTAAAATTTACACTCACTAATTTCTTCGAGAATATATGTGAGTTCTACAACAGATCATAAAAAAAAACAGATTCTAACTAATTGTCTTTTATAAAACAAAATGTATGAAGTTGTGTCAAATATTTGATATCTTCTTTCTTCTTTTGATGATAGAAACAATGTTTCAATGAACAAAAAATCTCTCAACCATTTAAAATGAAAAACTCCAAATTTTCGTTAAGTTATGTTTAGCTGCAAAGTGTTCAATTTAGTACAACTAGATTTTATCAAATGTTTTTTCTTCACGAAGTCTCACCAACAAATAAATAGAACCGATCGAAATCTTCTAATTTCAACTTTGACGGATTTTGGAGTATCTTGTTTTTTGTCTACATCCATTTATCTTTTTCATTCGACATCTTTTTGATGATATCAAACAAACATACGAAAGGATACCAAACAAGTGCTCATTCGAGGACACATTTACAAAATTGTAGAACTATAGACTGCATAGTCAATGTATGAAATAGGAAATAACTCATAAGACTTGTTATATTGTTTAATTAGTCAACCGATTTGTCAAACAATTGGATCATAGGAAGCAGTTGAATTATCAATAAAACGCTAAGCTAGTCAGCACTTACAATTTTATTACTAAAGGAGTAGCTAAAACCGCTGATAAACAATATTAATAATGACACTCTGAATCATGATAAACATTATTAGATAACGAAAATGATAGTTTAAAATAATTGAAGAAAATATTAGTCCAAGAATTTTATGAAGTCTCTAAGGTATCCTTGTTTGCACTGATATTGTTTCGAGTTTCGGGATCTTTGAACACGTCGATTTTTGGATCAATGGCGTTGAGCAAAGCCTTAGCAATGTAATCACCAAACGAAAATGGATAATGTGACCCATGATTTCTATGCACAAAATCTCTTTCTGTTCGATAATCATCAGTAACATTGACATTGGTCATGATATTGTCCCATTCGTCCAAGTAAATAACATTCGATTCATTGTCCGTACAGGCAAGAAATGTCACATGAATTCTATCTGATTCACGTTCCTGCTGCATAACATATTTCAGAGTAGCTACATCACTATCACCTTCACTATTGGATGGTTCTCCATCTGTTGCCACTAAAACAAGTATTCTTTTATCATTGTCTCGTTCATCATTATATGAATTAAAGATCTTTCTCAGAACAGAAACAAGCGGTGTATAGCCATGTGGCTCGAAAGTAAATGCCTGATCTATATATCCGAGATCAGAAACATTAAGTAATGGTGGTCGATTAAGGAAATACACATCAATCCCACTCGAATTAAAAATGCTGCCAATTTCGATGATAACCTCCACGATCAAACGCAGTTCATCCCAGCGACTATACTTCATGTCATCGAGTCGTGTGTTCATAGATGCTGAATCAGCACAGACAACGACTATGTCAAAATCTTTGAGCAACTCAAGTCGATCGGCTAATATAGTGTTGATATTGTGTTTGGCAGTCACTTGAAGAAGTCGTTGACCAGCTGAAACAATAAACATAGTAAATATTTTATTTATTCAAGAGCATTTAATATTTATTTACGCCATTAACAAAACTTTTGACATCTATTAATTATTAAAGAATACTGTCCTTTGGTAGAATCAATGTTAATCGATGTTTAATTATTGTCAGACTGAGACTTTGGATTCGTTAGAGATGTGCAAAAATTTTCAAAGATTACTCTTCTCAATGGCATATTGTAATAATCACATTATGAATATTTACTTTGCTGAAACTTTTATTTAAATTACAATGAGCCATTATGTTAGAACATAATAAATTGGTCATTTTTCATCATATACTGTTTGTTACGTAATCTCCTAAGTCGTTGAGAAAAGTACTTTTTAATAGATGATAATATTTGATTTTCATCATTCATTTGAAAAATTTATTGTATCCTACAAATACAAGTACTGATATGTTTTACAGCTCTGTGAACTCTTTCTCTGGCAAAATATCGTAGTATTGTATAATTTTTGTTTTGTTAAATATTTCAGCCGTAGACACTCAGAAATAATCCATTCACTAGTTTTGAAGAATAGCATAACTTCATTTTCTTTCTTTTCGTCGTCTGTAAGGCTCAAATTCACAGAAAAAATGAAACAATATGTAGCGATAAAAGTGAACCAACTCTTTCTCCTTCCCCATTTTCCCTGCCTTCGATCTGCTCCATTGATCACGGTGGACAGACGGAATCAATAATGTTCTTCTGGTGTCGTATACCGTGAAAAATGTTTCTATATGATAGTTCATCTCAGAATCTCAGATAATAGGGAGGTTTACCGACATTTCCGTGCACAACGCTAGCGCGTAAAATGTATTTGAGATGTAAGTGTGGCTGAGAGTGTGAGTGCGCAGCTTCTTATAACCCACAAAGACATTCACAGCACACCTATAGCCACGAACACGCACACCCCGTACTAGGTTTGCAGCTGCTCCAGCTCTCCAACTCGCAAGAGCCGAGTCGACTGACTGATAGACTTCTACAGGTCAGGGGAGCTGGAGATGTTCACAAGCAGTTCTGAGCATGCATCTAGCATTCCTGGAGATGCTAATAGTATTCTCAGAAAATCAAAAAATGATGTACGCACAACTGTCGTGCCACGTATACGGTTCCGAATAAAGTGAAATTCATGCTTTTCAGCACATATGTCCTCAAGAACGTGTCAAAAACTAGCTAGATATATGTATAAATTGATGATACCAAAGTATGTTCGTGTAACAACAACTGAAATGCTATGAATTGTTTCATGCTCTTATCAGGGCTTCATATCACATATGATGGTTGATTTTATCTATTCTCAAGAACAAATAAATGAATTTGAATCATTTTATAATTTTCACATGGTTTTTCTTATAATTTCCAACAGAGTATACACAAATAAAAAACAATTACAACACTCGGACATTAAAATTAGTGTACTTTGGACATGAAGAAAGATGTAATATTATTTTCGAAATCATCAAAACTTCACGACATAATTAAACAGTTTCTAAACTAGAGAACAACGAATGAAACTATACTCATGTTTTCAGTATAGAATGTGGATCCAATTTTTACTTTTGTAAAGAAAAATATATGAATTGTTCAATTATGCTGTTCGTTTTTAGAAACTCATTTCAAGAACTAACCTTTCAAAGATGTTTGATGTTTCAAAGAAGAGCAAGCCACGCCATCATTAGCATTACATTTTTGCTTTTCTATATCGTGATGATTTGACGGAAATAACTCTGTATGTGTTAGATTTGAATCAGTTTCCAACAGATCAGATGAAGTATGTGCTACCTCAACAGTAAGATAAGGATACATGTTGCTTTGGTCTCCTATTCTCTATCTGAAGAGTGTATCTCACTCCTTCATGACTATATAGAAATGTATGATAAGAAAATAGAATAAAATGTAAAATGAAATAGAAAGAATTATAGAACAAACAAGAGAAGAAAAGACAAAACTGTAAATGCAAACAATACGATGAATTGCTTTTCTACTCTTTAATGTATGATATAATCTTAAGCCCCTCCCCCCCTCCCCATCAAAAATCTATATTAGCCCAGGAACTTCCAAATTAAATGAAACTTTCAGGATATGTTGGGGTTGGAAATGGAAGACTACCATAAAATTTTCGGCCTGAAATCTTCAGGTTTTAGGGAGATATGAACCAAACAAGGGTAAAAATGACTCATTTGACATCCCAAATTTTTCGGTGCTGGTTCGTTCAATATATTAATATTTTTTTTTTGGAAAGAGTATCTCAAGATGCAGGGCATGATGGGGCCATTTTTTGAAATAGTCCCTTTTTAAGCGCAAAAAAGATATCACAAGTTCCATTACTGAAAAAAGTAGAAAAAAAATGGTAACCAAATCATATAACTGGCTGTGTATTGACCAAACAAAGGCTTAATTAAAAAAAGTGGCCCCATCATACCCTGCGTCTTGAGATGCTCTTTCAAACAAACAAAAAATATTAATACATTGAACGAACCAGGAAGGAAAAATTTGGGATGCGCTTTTGAGAAAGCAGAAACTGAGAAAAAACGAAAAGCATTTTTTGATTATTCAAAAAACAGCTGGTTTTTCAAATAGGGGTTGACGGAAATCTTGAAAATTTTTTGGGAAAAATGAAGTAACGAAAAAAACAAATTATCGTTTATGAAAGAGCAGATGACGGGCTATCTCCCCATGGTATTTATCTCAATTTCTGAATTTTTGACGAAAATTGACTTTTTTTTAGGGGGAAGGGGGCCTTAAAACCATTGTGTATGGACGTGAATATAAAGATAACAGTCTCTTTTATACACATTCACACATACACCTACATATACAATGTATCTCTACTTCATTACACCTGACACATTTGTTTTACAAACAATCTATCAGGTTCAAAATTAAAATAATTCGCTATTCTTTATTTTACACTAATAAACGATAAGATTTTATCGTTTCATCAACTCATAATATTGATCTATTTACTTCTTCTTCTGACAAACAAAAAAAAAAAGAACTGATGAAAAGCAAGACACCTTTTTTTTTTGAATAGCAAATTTTTTTACCTTAAGTTGATATCAAGTAGCAACAGTTGTTTTTCAGTCTATCTTTTCATTACGATTACATTTACTATCAACACATCACCACTGACAGACATATATACATATATATGAGTACCTTGAAACGAAAAAATAATTCTTGTATAGCATGTGGGACAGCAGCTGGTATGTTTACATGTCGTGGTTGTTCAAAAACCTTTTGTTTAAATCATACTAATGAACATCGAGAAATACTTGAAAAACAAATGAATGAAATAATTAATAATCATAATCGTTTAAAACAACAAATATCTAATGAAGAAACAGATCAATATTATAAACTATTAATCGAACAAATTGATCAATGGGAAAAAGAATCAATTAATAAAATTTATCGTACAGCTAATGAAATTCGTCAACAATTAATAATTATTACTCGAGAACATCAAGATAATATAAAAGAAAAATTAACACAACTTACACAAGAAATAACTAAAGCTCGTTATGATGGAAATTTTTTTGAAGATGATTTAAAACAATGGACAAATATAATTCAAAGATTACAAAATACATTTCTTGAACATGAAAATATTCAAATTTCTTCAATTAATAATGGAAATCCATTTATTTCAAAAATTTCACTTATTGATAAAATAAATGATTATATGATACCATCAATAAATCATTTCAAATATCAAACAAATCATAATCAATTTGAAAATTGTACAAATTTAACTTTACAAGGTGAATATTTATCAGGTGATCATTTATTTCGTTTCAAACTTGATCTTTATGACTCAAATAGTTTGGTTATAATGGGAATTATATCGAAAAGTAGATCACAAAATGAAAATCCATATAAAAATCCAACATTTTATGGTTGGTCAACGAATAATATTGTTTATCTACATGGTGTTACTTATTCTAATTTTAATAATTATCAAAGTGATATAGAAAAAAATGATGCATTTCAATTAGTTCTTGATTGTGATCGAAAACTTATTCGATTAATAAATGAACGTACACTTCAAACACATGAATTGAGTATAGATATTACTAAATGTCCTTTTCCATGGCAGCCACATGTTCGTATTTTAAATGATTTTCAATGAATAATTCGAATATAATTTACTTAAATGAAAATTGAATAGAATGATTTAAGTGTTTGAATATGTAAATGTTTTTTTTTAATTCATTATTCTTTTTTAATATCTTATGTGAACTCAAAATTAAGTTTTTAATTTTGTTTTATGATAAATTAAAATTTTTTTACAAATTAGTAATTCAAAAAAAAAAAAAAGAACAAATATTTCAACAATTTTATATATTTTTTCATTCTTATCATATCTATCATGTACTGCATACAAATACTTTTTCATGATATCATTACAATTACTAAACAAATATGTACGCTCAAATATACTCAATATCATAGAAGTATAGTTGTATATAACAATGTGTTACAGTCCAGAATTCCAAAAAATTTCATTTGTCTCGCACAATAAAGCAATATAGAAAAAAATTAATCTTCTGAAGCTTTTTAATTGTGATATAAAAATGTTTTGTACACGTTAACTCTTTTATTTCTAAAAAATATCTTAATATTCAAAGAAATAACAGAAAAGCAAATAGATTAAAAAAAATTAGACTGCTACTCGAGCAAAGCCCGAGTAGAAAAAGCGACTGAACAAAAGAGTCAGAAAAACACGATCCTATAGAACATCTGCCATTTCTAAATCTTAGACTTTCACGTAGAGGAAATCATAATGAATTTCATTCACGTTTAGAAATATCGACTCAGATGACAATTTAAGAGATAATCAATCTAAACTAACTACTGTTATAAAGGGAAATTATCATTTTTTGTATTTTTATAGTGCCGAACGGAATCGAGGTTTTGAAAAATTGGTGCCAGACATTTATTCGTCACATTCTCATGATCTTGGCAAGCGTTTTGTCATTTAAAAATAATGGCTACGTGTAAAAAACGAGTGACTAACTTGAGTCATGACTATGGAAAATAAGCGAGTAAAAAGCAGCAAGTCAGCTGCCTTTCAGTCAACAGGACAAACGAGATTTTATGAAACAATTCAAAAGAACTTGTGAACATGAAAAAGTTTGATCCGCGGAACTCTACAATGTATACTAGAATAGAGAGATCATACATGATCATGAAAACAAGCACAATTGATCAGAATATTATTTTCATTTTTAATCATACTATCATAACTCATATATCAACTGTGCCAAAAGCAACAGTATATATGTAGCATTTCAATCTGCTTAATGCAACGAATGCTCATTGAAGAACAGACAGGTGTGGGAATAGAATGGTGTTAATATACTCATCACCATAGGCGACGGAATCACGAGGTATGGATAGGCTAAAACCTACCCTAGATTGAACAGGTAAAAGCTTGGATAGGTTAGCGCCAAGACTTGAACTGCATAGTGTCGTGTATTAGAATAGTTGTTCATGAACATTGTCAATGAACTCATTTAATAGAAAATGTTTCCTCAAGCATAAAATCATTTTTTCATACGAAATGTTATTCATAATAATCATTAATTTTTTGCTTCTTTTACGGAATTATTAGTCCTAGTAAATAACTTTTTCATACAAACTGCAAGGTACAAAAAAAAATATTGTTCTTTATATACAAACTTCGTTTATTATACAATCATAGTAATTAACTGAATCTAAAAGAGAAAAAAAAACTAATTAATAGAACTATATAATTAAAAATATATAAAACTCGAATATAATCTTGTGTTTTATCTGATAAATCAATCAAACAATACGAATGAAATTCTAAAAACTTGATCATATTTTTTACTGTTTCTTTTGACTTGTCATACGATATAAAATGACCACAATCATCAAAAATGATTATTTATGAATTGGAAATTAATTTAGAAAAATATTCAACATCTTTCATTTCACATAACTAAATTATTATAATTACAATTAAAATTGAAATATTTCTTATTGAATATATATATATACTTGATCTTGACGACCCCAAAAAATTAAAACTGGATATTTAATATATTTTAATTGTTCATAATATTGTTCAAGATTAAAATAATCATATTTAAGTTTTGTTCATCTAATAGACGTAATAATTGATTTATAATATTTATCAATAAATACTTGTGATAGATTAAAATCTTTTACTGTCAATACATCAGCCATGACGTTAAATTCTTCACAATTTTCTGGTAAAAATATAGAATCTGTTCCGAAACGTAATTTTTTTATTGCATCACTTTCATATTCTTTTATAGCTATAATATTTTTAAAAATACAAACAACATAGACATTGGAATTAATAAAATTTACAAGCCGGTGCAAGTAAACAAATCATACTAATATATTTAGGATATTTAGTAGCAAAAATAGCAGCAATGGTTGCACTCATTGATGCACCAATAATATACATAGGTTCAATTAAATTCATTTCATCAAAAAACTATATAGAAAATTAATTCTAATTAAAATTATTCAATACCAATTTTAGTTTATCAAGAAATATATCAATAGTATGATCATCTTCTTTTAATTCAATAGTTTCTCCGTGACATCGAAGATCAATTATAATACAATGATAATCATTAGGAATATACTATACATGAATTTAAAATTTGCTTATGCTATGAAATAGATGAGTGAATTAAGACTTTTTCGTATAATTGCTATTTTCGAATATCTAGACTATAACTTTCATTTCGATCGAATGATTTTAAAGTGATATCTTTAATTCTATTTCTCTCATAATTCTTCATGCTGACTAGAGTCCGTTGGATTCGGATCCGAAAATTTTTGATCTAACAGACCGCTCATACATACAGCAAAGTTCATGTTTCTATCTCGTATAATTTCTTAGGTATAAAGTTGACAATTAGAAAATAAAATGGCATTGTTAAACGAGACATATGTGTGAAGGAGATGCTTGTTTGATAAACGAAAGAAGTAGAAATAAAAATATAAATAGGACATTTTCTAGCTTGAATATATGTGATTTACTAGTTAATACATCTTTTCATTTATGTACATATGCTCTCGACATTTAATAACAGACACTGTTTTTTTTTCATATTTAGTGACATAAAATCATCGTTTCCGTAATCTACGAATGACTTGAATAGAAAAACAGCACACCAAATACTAAAGAACTTTTTCATATAAAAATGTTTACTTTCTCTTATTTCTACATTAGAGAAAAAAATGATCGAAGTACCCAAAAACATAATATACTTCTTCACTTTCTGAGCAGAGCCTGCATAAGTGACTCGAGCCTTTTCATTGAATAAAATCATGCTTTAACCATTGAATTAAGCAGAAATTGAACTTTACACTGTGTATCTCTCTCTCTATTCACTGAAGTGCTGCGAAACTTTTTCTACATAACATAAGCATAAAGTAAAATCAAATGAACTACTCAGAAATTATTCACATCTATTTGTTTTTTCGCACCATTTATACTAAAAAGTTGAAATTCACTCACAATGGAGGTGTTTGTACTGTAACTTAAAACGATGGCACATATTCGGGTCAAATGAAAGCTCTCACCGCCAAACTAACAAGGTTAAAATATTAGCGGCTGTTGGCTTGTCTAGAGGGAGATATTTAAATTTTAAATTTAGGTATAAAAATGAATCAGGAAAGATTTTCTCCACTATTAT
>CAJNSZ010001987.1:0-19169 GCA_905329745.1 Rotaria sp. Silwood2
AAACAAAAAAAAATATATGACTTTATATTGAACAGTGGTCGAATGGCGGTGGCGCTACATCGTCGAACCTACCTTCTGAGAAAAATAAAAAACGATTTTCGGTTTTTTGTAAAAACGGTCTGTTTCTCGAATAGAGGGTGACGAAAATCTTCCAAAACTTTTGGAAAAGAAGAGATGCTGAATAAAAATTTTTATCGTATATGAAAGAGCAGATCACGGGCTGTCTCCCTATGCATTTTTCTGAATTTCGATGATTCTGACGAAATTTGATATTTTTTGAGGGGGGGGGGGGGAGGGCTTAAACAAAAACTTCAATGATATTATTAAATAATTTGCACGAAAGATATTTTATTTGTTAAAAAGTCAAAAGTTAGTTTTCTTTTTTTCGTGACGTTATTCTAGTAATAGACTAATTATTTTCAAATTGCTATGTATATAAGCATAGAAATAACAAGTAGTTCGAACATGATTAAGCAATTTATTGCATTCAAGAATAGGTCACAGATGTAGAGAGCAATATTATTTTACTAAGAAAACTTCATGTTTTTAATGAAAATTCATCTACAGATGATAAGGAACCATATGACGAAAGTATTTGATTACATGAAGAGAACACTGAGTTCTATTCGAGTGTTATCAACAACAAGCAAACATACACAGCGAAATTGATCAGATTTTAGAAGGAGAAGAACATCAAGTGAATTTTGAATCACTTAGAATCTGAGATGATTTCTTGTTTTTGTTGCTGTTTTGAGGAAGTAAAGATTTGACAATTGTACTAGGACTGTGAAAGTATCTGTTGGATATTCATTAACTCTAATTCGGATGCGAAATTTCGTATTCATGCAGAACATTAATTCTTCAGTCTCTATACTGTATACAAAACTAAAATAATTTTCTTCATTTATACTAATAAAATATTATTAAAGTTCTAACTAATTTAATTATTATGATAGTGCTTACATCATGGTGGGATGTCTATGAAACGTTTGTAAATATATTAAAAATGGTTGAAGAACCACATCTATTCGATCCTCTTCTTGTCAATTGGCAATCAACAACATCAGGTATATCTCTATTTCATCCTATTCCAGAACGAAATTGTTCATCAGCTGGCATTCCAGGTAATAAAAAAAAAAAAATGATTTATTTTAATTCTTTTTTTTTTTCTCGTCTAAATTTTTTCTTATATTTAAGGAAAATATTGTCCATGTTCACGTACACAAACACTTGATATAACATTACCTATGGTTAAAGAATTAACAATAGCTAGTATTAATTATATAAATAATATTAAATTAAAAAATCATAAACATCTATGTATGAAACTTAATCTTAAAACAATAATTCGTGCTGAAGTTGAAGAATTACAAATAACAAATAATATAACATCAGAAAATAATTTTACTCGTTTATTTACAGTTCTTTTTGAAGTATCACCATCAAATGGAATATTTGAAAGTAATCTACTTTATGATAATAAAAAAAAATCTATACAATTACATGGTGAAATTCTTCGAATTAATCTTTATGGTCAAACATCAACATGTATAAAAGATAAATATGATTTACGTTCATTTTGTTATTGTATTTCTTATCATAAACGATTTCAAAATGTTCTATCGAATACTAATTATTATACATCTAATGTTCCAATAGTCAATTCAACCTGAATACCAACGAAAGCATAAATTTTTATAAATTTTGTTCTTTTTTTTTTTTGTTATATAAAATTTGACCGCTGGCGATCATAGTTTTTGTTATTTTTGTTTTGTTTTGTTGTACGGAAATTCAAAAATAAAATAAAAGAATTCACAAGTAATGACCTTTTTTCGACGCTATGAATTTCGAGAATTGAAATTAATGAAAGTACTAACTAGCAACGAAGAGTCTTCATTTATATGGCATTCGACAGTGAACATTTTCAAGCTATATTAGCAAACAAAAAATTAAAGGTAAAAAAATCTTTGATTTTTACATTCAGAAACGAACGGGAATGGGGCTGTCTTAAGGATGGTGGATATAAAATAAAGATTTTATCGGTGTCTTAATGGAATCCCTCCCTTTTCGGATGTTAAAATTAAAATTTTTTCGACTTTTAGGTTTTCATCATGTATATACCTTCAAAATATCCTCTATCAAATGCCATGTAAAATAAGGACCGTTCGTTATTAGTAAGTGCTTTCATTAAACTTCACTCTCAAAATTCTTAGCAATAAACCTCGAAGTGTATTGCTAAGAATTTTGGCCTCTAATAGCATTGAACACGGTCAGTTTTCGATTACTTCAGTTGGAAGAAAAAATTCCTGATACATACAGGAAAATTTGTTTTCCGTCTTTCTTGAAATAAATTTATGTACAGAATCGCTCGCGTTTTTTCGACATAATACGTTCGATCGAGCTAAAATATTTTTTACAGGCATTGGACATTGCTTGGAAATGCCTAATTACTGAGTTTTTGTTTTGAGAAATATTGGACTGTTGATTTTCAACAGATTTTATAAAAAAAAGCTCTAATACACAAAATAAGTTTTGTTTTTTTTCGAAGTACGTTCAATATTTTGATCGTCTTATTCGAATGGACTAACTAAACAATCAACTTGATAGAATAAAAACTCAGCAAATGTTTATTCTATCACCAAAGTTAAATATGTTTTCTAAACGAAAGAAGACAAATGATGCTTTATTTGAGCAATGCCAAGAGAAGACAGCCTAATTTTATTATGTTACTATGCTCTTCGCCGAAATTCGATAATATGCATTTCCATCATGTCACTATCAACGATGTGAGTATCAGCAATGCCTGTCTTTGATGATTGTCATGCCGATGACCAAAACAATATTCTGAAATAAAACCTACAGTATATTCAGTTAGCTTGTTAGATATTCAATCAATCATAAAACAGTTTCAAAGTGATTTTTTAATGTTTCTAAGTTTAGAATTTCTTTACTATACTAAATATGTTAACAAAATAAGTTTATAATCATTTTGAGGAGCCTTTTTTAACGTACTTTTCCATTTTAAAGACAGTTCTACGAGAATATCTTTTCGTATGAAAACATTCATTTTACAACATGAGTCAAGACGTCTTAGTTCCTCTTTTATAAATGTTATACGAGTTGATTCAAAATCGTTATTTTTATGCGAATATTTCGTTCTTAAAATTAAATATTTGTTTTATGCCATAATCACGATATAAATATCTGTAATTATGATAAAATGACAATCAAATTATCTGTATAACAATAAATCCTCATTGTTAACTAATAATATTCTACAATCGATGGCATAGTTATCATGCATATTCAAAATTGATAAATTACCTAGAATTCATGTATCTATTATCATTTCAATCTTTAAAACAATGTGTGTGTGTTTTTTTTATCGAATTATTTGAAATCATTTAATGAATTGTAATTTTTATTTCAAATTATCTTAGTTTTTTTTTTTCATCTTTATTTCTTTCCAATACCACCAATTAAACCAAGTTGCATAAGATATTCAAGATTTGCAACGACGTTTTTATCTAACGAAACATTAAAATTAAGTAAACAAAATATAATATTCAATAATAAAAATTTACTTACCAACGCAATTATTATTAAGCATAATATAATTTGGACAACATTTATAATCTTCTGGAGCACAATATGTATTCGAATTTGGCACAAGATATGTTATAACTGTATATTGAGTAGTCATACTATAAAGAAAAAACATGAAATAGTATTAATTTAATGTTAAATATACATATACTAACTAAGTTTCTGTTTTATAAACTGGTGTCCACATACATCCGGTTGTTGTTTCTAAAGAGCCCGTAGTTGAAGGTGTTGTTTCACTTCCTCCTACAGGACGAATTGGACGTTTTGTTGAAGATGGAATTGGTATTGGTGGACCTATAATAGAAAAAAATCTTTTTCATTTAATCAGTTTATTTCTATTATCATATAAATATATATATATATACGAGTTGGATTAATATTTCCATGACAATCTTGATAACCAACTGTAACGGTATGTGTTTGTGGTACTAATGAAGTTTGCATTTTAGTATATACTTCATCATTATTGATATGTTGCCAATTTGTGCAACAATATGCATCAGTACTAATGAATATAAAATAATTCAAAAGATGAAAAAAATATAATAAGTAGTTACTTTCGTTCATTATCAGTTGCACGCTTCGAATTGATTTCTTTAGCCAAATATTGATATTCTTCAGGTAATGATGCTAAATCACGTTCAAGATTTTCAATATATTCAGGCAATGCAGATATCTAAAATAAATGAATAATATTAGAACTATAACAAGAGGCATAAAGATATAAACTACCTGCAAAGCTAAGGCAATTAAGCAAACAATTGTAGTTCGAAGCATTGTCTTAAAATAACGAGAATAAGTCATAGAATGCAATGTATAATACAACCTGTATGCATATGTTTGGTAAGACACAGACAGATGATATATTTTCTCATACATAGAAATCAGGCCATTATCATTATAGTCGACAGAGGAAAATAATAATAAAAAGAAAAATGATTTTTGTTGATAACAATCACTGAATATTCGTTTAAAAAAAATTCAGAATATTATTATGTTTTTTTTTTCTTCTGAAAATGAATAGAAAATATAATGGAATTCAATTTTCAATAAGTTCAATATGAAATTAAAAATCTACTAAGTCGTATACAAATGAGGAAATGAATGCATCTACAGTTAATATATAGCTTGCATTCATCATGTTAAATTCTTAATTATTATTGATTGATGACGATGAATATGTATTTTTTTTATACCTTTGAATTGAAATATTAACTTTGAAAGGCTTCATTTCGAAGAAGAATTTCATATAGTTTTATTGATATTTGTACAACTTTCGCTAAATCTTGTTTGTTTTTTTAATTTAAATTTAAAATTTTGAAGGAAGATCATTTTCTTGATTATATTATAATAAACAATAGTACACGTTCGATAATTTCGTTCAAAATGCTTCCTAATAATTCAAATACTTAGAATTGTTAATGAATAGTTGATTCACATAAAATTTGCCTCGATGAAAACGTTTCCTAATGCAATTCAAGACTTAATCAAAGTCGATCTGTCTACAAAATAGTTTATTCTTGTGGGCGGCTAAGGTATAGATTTCAATATTCACAGTGACAAGAAAAAGACATATTAACTATTTTATGCATCAATTTATGTTTCAATCAAATCTTTGACATTGCATATAAAAAAAAAACTAATAAACAAGACACAACAAAGTACCGATTTAAACGGAATATATTATTCAGCAATCTAAGTCTTTCATGGTTAATATTAGTCAAAAAGAGTTTTTTCAGCAGCTCAAACGCAAACTTTGAGCTTTGGTTATTGAAATTGAACGAATAAGCAATCATAGTTGATTCCTGTTTTTGAAATGATAATATTGATAATTTAATCTATCATCTGCAGTTTATAACAGTAAGT
Organism: Rotaria sp. Silwood2; assembly: GCA_905329745.1. Lineage (NCBI taxonomy): Eukaryota > Metazoa > Rotifera > Eurotatoria > Philodinida > Philodinidae > Rotaria > Rotaria sp. Silwood2. Next base: position 5,473 of record CAJNSZ010001987.1, read on the forward strand.
ATATTACTTTCGTTTGCCACTATATCTGACGAGTGACTATGTTGTTCGACACGTCACCTGAAGTAGTACTGTGTTCTACGGCTTGTCCACGTAACGCGACACTTGACTGATCAAGTTTTGAAAAAACTTTTTTTCGAGTTAGACAGATCTGAATAGGTTACTAGGTGCAGTTTTTAATGCTGATTACGAATTTGATATTTATTTTGTAAAAAAATCAGATTTCGGCATCGAAAACTCGGTTTTAAACTTTTCAAAAATCGTGTTTTGAATTTTCTGACCAAGAAAGTTTTTCATAAAATGCTAGAAAACATATCATTCGACGCAGAATTTCATTCTCTACAAAATGGCCTATTCAGTTTTCACTTTCGTAGCTCAGGACAACTTGTAGACTCTTATAAAGTTTCCAACTTACTGCTCAGTTTATGAGCTTCCATGTTGACGTATCAGTCTCATTTTTGTAAAGAACGCTTAGCTACAAGAAAGGACTAAGACTTATAAAAATGAAATCATTCTGAATATGTTAAGTGTCTCAAAATTGATCGACAAAAAACTGTGTAACAGCGTTACGAAAAACGTAACAGTGTTACGTTTATTTTTTGCATTTTTTATTTGAGCAAAAATGCTTTAGAGAAAATCTTTTTTACTGTCTGAAAGCCTGTTCAATGCTCTACAAAACTGGCTCAAAAAGCGTTTGATTTGTAGAAGTCGTTTGGCAAGAAATTAGAGTTTTCTCGATGGCACTGAAGAAAAAGGGTCTTTTTATGTAACAGTGTTACGCGAGGATAAATTCTTTTTAGACGACCGACGCCTCAGCCAAAAAGGGTTATTCTTATAGGATAAATAGAGTTTGATAAGCTGCGTCGAATGGCGTTTGAACGAACTTTCTAGCTCTTAAAACTTCTGAGATAATTGAAGAAGAATATGTCAAAAACGTAACAGCGTTACGTTTGGACAAGCCGTATAACCTTGACACCATTCACCAGCCATACAATGACTCTGAGCAAGTCACTATATTCTTAGTTAATATGTATGACAACTCAAGTAATTGAGTGCAAGAACTGTGCATCATGCCGATCTTCTGTTTAAAGTTGCAGCTTCTATTAATTGTAGGGAAGATATCAGGCTATCGAATCTGTCGCAAAGTAACTCAAAGACAAGAACATTATTCCTTCTTCTTCCATGTTATTTTCTTTATTCTTCTAATTTTCATTCAACAAATATTTTTATTGGTAAGTCTTGCCTGACATAGTAGAATTCGAAAATTAAACATAATAAAATCGATGTTCAGTCATCAAATAACTTCATCCTCTACTAACATTCATAGTTCATTATTCTTACATTTATATATAGCAATTATTCGATTCAATTGATTTAAACAAAAACAAAAAAAGACATTTGTCTGTTATCGTTCTTTATATATTATAAATCTCATTATTCTAACAATAAATTGAAAACAAAAGAATAATATGAAACGAAATAATTATTTATTAATGTTATCTACAAACAAATTACTCAATATATTCATAAATACTTTTGAATATAATATATACAGAAATGAACCTTAAAATACAATGAAACTATTTTCATTAAGAATAAAAGAAGTTTAAAAAGATCTGCAATGAAAAGAACGATATTTTTTCTCTCAGATTATGTTTCACAGTAAAAAAAAAAAAAAGAAGAAAACCAAGTATGATTATTTGATTAGATAAGCAAGAATACACTAAATTTTAATTTTGAAATCAGTATCTATGGATCAGTTAATTTAATAGTCGTTGTTTGTAAATCAATATCATCTTGTTCGACAAGTTCAGTTAGTTCTGTATCATTATGTATAATAGATACAGTACGAGATAGATTTGCTTTTTCTAATAGATCCAATAAAAGATCGACAACAGTTTCAGCAAATTGATTTTTATCGACTATATGAATTGATGATTGATTATCATTTAATGTCGTATCATTATCATTTAATGTTGTTCCAGTATCATTTAATGATGTTCCATTATCATTATTATATGTAACAAGTGGTGATTGACTAATTTCAGTTTCATTGAAACCTATATATATAAAATAGAACTTTTTTCTATAGCATAAAACTATAAGAAATAAAATTACTTGATGAATTAAATACTTGAATAATACCCGTGTGTGTATTACCAACAAAAAGGAGAAAGAAAACGATGATGATCATTTTTCGAGTGTGAATACAATTTGTTAAAATACTGAATCTTTCTTTGTGCTGCTTTTACCTATTTTTTTTTTGTTTTGCATTCTTATCTAAATAATTGACGATTGAACGATCGAACGTTTTATATAATCACCTTAATCATTCAGTTTAATTAGCACCATTTGTTGCTCCTCTTCTTCTTTCTATTGCATAGACAAGAATACAATCAATCAAAAAGAATTCACCATAAAAGAATGCACATTTTCATGATTGAATACATACACATGCCTATCAAATTTCGTCTGTATCAATTGCATAATAACATGCCATTGATATTGAATATCATTTATAGTTTGCAACTACTCAACACTTTTATTTATCTTTTAATGATTCTAAGTTACATGACACTTTCCTATTAACAGATAAAATGTTTTACAGTATTCATTTACAGTATCACTAACTGAATATGAAAACAAGCTCTTCTTACAAAATGCCTGTGTTTCGAGATGGTGTGATGTAGAAGAGCCGAAGAGAAATAATGTCGAAATCAGAAAGTATCGAAAAAAAAAGTGATGTATCAAGTAAACGCTAAATTTAGATGTTCATAGTTTATTATTCCTTTTCTCATTATTCTATCGATTTTTGTCTGTAGTCAGTACTAATAGTGATGAATAATACGTGATAAAAGCTAACTAAAATGAGTCAGAAAAAAATCAATAAAAAAAAGCGCAGCACAATCTTCAATAAAAGTTTTAATTATTTTTAAATGGTAACTCATAGTAACTACTAAAAGCATGAAATTTTATGGTGTTGTTTTGATGAGAAATTTCGACATGTTTGTAAAAGAAAAGTAACAATTTTATACTTCAAGGTACCTTGACAAATTGTCGTAATGCTGTATTGACTGTTTCACTTTTGTTGCAAATCTGGAACACTATCATATCGATTAGATTTTATTATCTAATAATCTATTTTTTTTTTGAATCTATTAGTTATATATAAGTTTACCGTCAATAATATCAATTTATTAAAAGAGGTTGAAACTTTTGCATCATTGTTAAGATTAATGCACAAAAATAATCATAAAAAAAAAGATGACGAATTTTAAAGGATAAAACTGAGAACGTCTGAACAAAACATTACTGTCATATTTATAAAGATATATATGATATCTTTTGTATTTGTTTACTATTAGCTTACATATATCTATATATGCACGAATAAAGAATCGGCGATTTAAGTCCTTTGTGATACGTTCATTATATGTTGATAGCAAATTTGATTGTTATATATGTCAACAAATTTGAATGAATCATCCGGTCAATACCATATTGTGTCTGCGTACTCATGAATTTGGTGGCGCTACATGTCTTGACATTTTTCCAACGTTCTCCTTACCATCAAGTGTTGCATATCCAATTGCTGGAAATCTTTTTCTTATACAGGCAGACACTATAAAAATTACATCATTGGAAAAAGTGTGAAAAACTAACTACAAGACAAACATTTTCTCCGTGGGGTATGCCCAAGCCCCCAGCAAAATTTTTATAAATAAGATTTTTCCGCAAAAATCATATGAATCTATCGTTCTCAACTCGAATTAGGCAACTCATGTGAAAGTCTGATATAAATGCGAGTGCAAAAAATAATCGAATATGCATAGTTACTTTTACGAATTTGCAGCGTCATTACATTCGTCAAGCAGCACGTGTTTCAATTCTCTTTCTCTGTGTAAGCGAAGGACTGCACAAACATAACAAAGGTTGATAACATATTGTCAATAAAAACATCGACATATAGAAAAAAAAATTTCCCCACGTACGATATCTTAGGCTCAGATTCGAGTATTTTTAGGACCGATTCGCCCAGCAAACTGTTTCAAAAAAGCTAATTACTGTTCCAAGTACAACTCGACGAGCTGCATGGAATGCTGAAAACCGCTCCTCGATACATAATCATTACCAACGAGATATAACAAAATTACTATTTTTTCTTCCATCCCAACAAATTATAAAAAAGATAATTCTGGGACCGATTCGTTTAGAAACTTGATCCAACAAAGATCTTTATGTTCTAAGTGCATTTCAATGAGCTCTATCGAATCGTGAAAACCGTACCTCGATACATACGACCGTTCTCGAGAAAAGACCGAAACACCGACCGAAATGGCGCTTCCATCTAGGATTTTCTGGGTCAATTCGCCTATGAAAGTGTTTCAACCAGTTTCAAATATGTTGCAAGTGCAACTCGACGAGCTCCATCTAATGGTGAAAACCACATGCTGATACATTCAACTGTTGCAGAGATATTACCGCGATGCCGGTCCCAACAGTCCGGCCAAACGTGTATTTCTTGGTCTGATTCACTTATGAAGGTAGTCCAAAGGATCCGAGCTCCGTTCGACGTGTATTTTGACGAGCTACATCTATTGCAACAAAAACCATACATCATAGAATGCGACTATAATGAAATATTACTGATTTCAAAGCCCAACAGCTGCGCTCGTGCTCTATTTTTTTGGCTCATCCGTCTCAAGCGTTCTTTGCAAAGATTTTCACCAATGGATACAGGTCGTCAAAATACACGTCAAACATAGATCGGATCCTTGAGAATACCTTCGTAGACGAATCAAACCAAGAAATATGTGTTTGACCAGACCATTGGGACCGGCATCGCTGCAATATCTCTGCAACAGTTGAATGTATCGACATGCGATTTTCACAATTAGATGGAGCTCGTCGAGTTGCACTTGGAACATATTTGAAACTAGTTGAAACACTTTCATAGGCGAATCGGCCCAGAAAATCCCAGATGGAAGGGCCATTTTAGTCGGTTTTTTGGTCTTTTCTAGAGAACGGTTGTATGCATCGAGAGACGGTTTTCACCATTTGATAGAGCTCATTCAATGGCATTTAGAACATAAAGACTTTTGTTGGAACCAATTTCTAGGCAAATCGGCCCAAGAATTACATTTTCTATAATTTGTTGGAATGGAAAAAATACTAGTAATTTTTTTATATCTCGTTGGTTATAATATGTATTGAGGAGCGGTTTTTAGCATTCGGTGAAGCTCGTCAAGTTGTACTTCGAATAGCAAGTAGCTTTACTGGAACGGTTTTCTGGGCGAATCGGCCCTAAAAATATTCGAATCTGCATCTAAGATATCCTACGCAATTTTCGCAGACATTTATTTGAAGAAAGCATACTGTTCAAAAGAAACCAACATTAATGTCTGACAAAATTCCTGCCTCTCTTTTGACATTACCTGTTGAACTCGTGTATCGCATTCTGGACAATCTCGATAAATTAACAATTTTATATTCAGTTCATAATGTGTGCACACGACTGAATGCGATCACTGACACATATCATCGATATCAGGTAAATTTTACCGTTACCGAGAAGTCAGATTTCAGTTATCTTTAAGATATCACGCAGTTCAACACATGATTATTTTAGTTATTTTAATTATTGATTTTAGACTTGTAAAAATTCAAGGGTAATATTTTGACTGTGATGAATATGACGTAGAAGAAACGAATCAATTATAATTGTCAAGCCACCTCCAAGGATTGCATTAAGTTTCTTTATTTTTTGCAATATTTTACTACACAGAAAACAGAGTTAATATTTTATCGACTGCATCAAACTCTTTGGCGTTGCCATTTTTTTCCTACATTATTTTTTAAAGAAACTTCTTTAGATGAGCTGCATTGAAGATCATAGAAGATAGCTTGTAGAGTGTCATGAAATGAAATACTTCCCACCCCGTTCAAGATATAACCGATATTTTATTTCATTCTAAAGGTCTAAGACCGACCAAATTTTTCATAATTGATTTCTGTGTTGAGAAAAGCTAGATTAAGTGTTGTAAAGCGAACTTTTCTTGCTTATTTGAACATCGTATGTAATAAAATTATCATAGCAAATGAACAAACGAATTTCAAAATATTGCTAGGACAAAAATTGCGCACAGATATTGACTTTAATTTGGAACCATCCCGAGCTCTGTGTCTCTTGTAATGGCGAAGCTATAAGAATTCTCCTGAAGTCTGTAAATGGACTATAAATAAGTTGGAAGTTCGCCATTTTTCGACACATCGGTTTGAAATTTTCACCAAAACTGTTTCTCACTAGAATGGCTCATTTCTGAAAACTTCAGTCTAAACGGAATATTCTAAGTAGAAAAACTATTATGAGGGAAGTCTTCTTGAACAAAAATCGATAGATAAATGCTGTCATATTGAAATTAAACTCGTAAAAATAAACGAAGTCTCAAGCAAGACATGAAGGAGCCTGCTTCATTTTCAAATTTTATCTCGCATTCCAGTGACATAAAAAAAATCGCCGACGAAATTTTTCTTCGTCTATAGACGTTCGACCAGTGATCAAACTAGGATATTTCACTTAAACCACTCTGTACGACTTTTGGGAAGTCTTTCTTGATTATTTTTACATCTCACTACGACTGGTGTGATCAGCATAGGTTTTGCAAGCCACCAAGAATACTTCCTCAATTCACTGTGGAACAAAACTGATGATGATTGTAACTAAATACTCTCTCAAATCTCGTGAGAATCTGACACATTTCTTAATGAAAAACCTAAACATCGTTAAAATAAGCTACCAAGGTCTGCATCAGAGTTAATGTCAATCGTATGCAAAACTTTCTATTTGTTCGTGTTGCGACCTACTGCCATCATCAGTACTTACTCTCCAAAGTGTTCATCAATCATTTGGCAAACGCCCTCAACACGATTAAGAAATCTTCTCATCACGTAGCTCCAAACCCGACTGGGACGTAGATGTGTCTCCGTAATCCTGATCGTTATTCTGAGAGAGATTCTCGATGATTATTGTTCAATTATAGAACAAAACGGATCCAAATATAAGAGTCAATAAGGAAACCGATTTCGAGTACAATCGAGCATATAACTATTTTCATATTACCGATGCGACTTTAGCAATAACTAATGAAACAAACTCATTTATCGTGAGGCTATCCAATGACATTACTAGGAATACACTTTGACAAGCACTCTGATCATGCAACACAATCGATTCACCAAAACATGCGATTTGCGCTCAACAGCAATGCTTTCTTCTGGATTCCCTTCTCTATCATCATGCCAGATGCTATGATTTGTCATATTCACTGCAAAAAAAAAAGATCAAGAAAGAATCCACCGACAGCTGAATGTCACAGAAGTAGTAAAATGGAGCCGAACTGTGTGTGTCTGATTCATCCTGTCCCCTCCTCCTTTCTATCAATAGACTAGGCCACTCTAATTTATATTGTAACCGCAGACGTACGAATCCAGACTTTTTCACCATAATGCATTTTTGAAGACAATGTCTTGGGTCATATTTGATTCCTTCCGAAACCAATACATTCAAGTTCATGTCGCTCATTAATCTTTCCAGGCACGATCTAGTCATACGAAATTCCCTACTCATCCCATTCTTCACAATTTCAATTGTCCACACAGACATTCACTACACTCGAACTTAAGTGGAATTGGATCAATGTTGCGGAGATACAAAAACTTGATAATGTACTTACCAACAACACAGTAAAACACCGTTTTTCTACTTATCTTCCTCTTCACTATATCGATTTTTCATACAGACACTTACCACACTCCATCTTTGGATGGAATCAATCGGAGACGAAGAGGGGCAGCATCTTGCCAATGTTCTTATCAACAATACCGTAAAACATCATTCTTTATTCATCACACTCTCCGCAATCTCCATTTTCCACACAGGCGCTCAACACACTAGCTCTTAGAGCGAATGAAATCGGAGCCAAATGGTCACAACATCTTGCCAATGCTGTCTCTAATGACACAGTAAAACGCAATCTTCTGCTGACCGAGCTCTCTTTGTAAACTTGACCTTTCACACAGGCACTCACTACACTCGACCTTAGATGGAATCAAATCCGAGACGAAGGGGTGCAACATCTCTCCAATGCTCTGGCGAAAAACAGGGTAAAACATCATTTATTACTCATCTCACATCTCACTATCTCAACTTTTCACATAGACACTTACCACATTTGATCTTGGGTGGAATGAAATTGGAGTCGAAGGGGCACAGCATCTTGCTAATGCTCTCACAAGCAATTCGGTAAAACACCATTCTAGTCTCATCTCTTTCTCTTCGCTATTTCGACTTTTCACAGACACTTACCACACTCGATCTTGGGTGGAATCAAATCGGAGTCAAAGGGGCAAAACATCTTGCCAATGCTCTCACTAGTAACACGGTAAAACACTACTTTCTTCTCATCTCTCTCCTTACCGTCTCGAATTCTCACATAGACGATCACTACACTCGATCTTTACAAGAATAAAATCGGTGTGCAAGGGGCGAAACATGTTGCTAATGCTCTCACCAAGAACCGGGTAAAATACTATTCTTTACTCATTTCGATCTCTCCGCTATCTCGACTTTTCACACAGATACTTACAACACTCAATCTTCGATCGAACAAAATTGGAGCCGAAGGAGTACAACATCTTGCTAATGCTCTCACAAGCAATTCTGTAAAACGCTATTCTCTATTCATCTTGCTCTCTTTTCAATCTTGAATTTTTACACAGACACTCACAACACTCGACATTGGGTGGAATGAAATCGGAGTCGAAGGAGCACAGCATCTTGCTAATGCTCTCACAAGCAATTTGGTAAAACACCATTCTCTTCTCACGTCGTTCTCGTCGCTACCTCAAATTTTCACAGACACTTACCACACTGGATCTTGGATCGAACAAAATCGGAGTCGAAGGAGTGCAACATCTTGCTAATGCTCTCATCAACAACACAGTAAAGCACCATTCTCTACTCATCTGATTGTTCGATATCTCGACTTTTCATACAGACACTCACAACACTCGGTCTTAGAGCGAATGAAATCGGAAACGAAGGAACACAACATCTCTCCAATGCTCTCGTGAAGAATACGGTAAGGCATCATTATCTACTCATGCCACCCTCTTCATAATCTCCACTTTTCGCGCAGACACTCATCACGCTCCACCTTGGGGCGAATGAAATTGGAGTCGGAGGAGCACAACATCTTGCTACTGCTTGCATCAATAACACAGTGAAACCTATCCTATGCTCATTTACTTCTTTACAGTCTCCGCTTTTTCCATAGACACTCACGACATTGCAGCTTGAGTTGAATCAATTCGGAGACCAAGGAGTGCAATATCTTGCTAATGCACTCACGAAGAATACAGTAAAACACTATTCTGTACTCGTTCACATCTCAAATGTTTTCACTTTTGACACAGACACTCACTACACTCGACCTTAGATGGAATCAAATCGGGGACGATGGGACGCAGCATTTCGCTGATGCTCTAACCAACAACACGGTAAATTACCACACCCTACCCGTGTCTCTCTTCGCTATCCCGACTTTTCAGAGTCTCAGTACACTCAATCTTGGGTGGAATCAAATTGGAGCTGAAGGGGCACAATATCTAGCGAATGCTCTCACAAGCAACACGGTAAAATATTAGTCTCTACTTATCTCACTCTTCGGTCTCTGAACTTCTCACGCAGACACTCATTATACTTCATCTTGGATCGAATCATGTCGGAGACGAAGGGGCACAGCATCTTGCCAATGCTCTCATGAATAATACGGTAAAACAGTAATCTCTACTCATCTCCCCCTTTACAGTCTCGAATTTTCAAATAGAGAATTACCACACTCAATCTTTGGAAGAATGAAATCGGATTCGAAGGGATACAACATTTCGGTAATGCTCTCACAAATAATACGGTAAAACATCATTATCTAATCAGTTGGTTGTTTGCTATGCTGTCTTTTGATGCAGACACTCATCACACTTGACCTCAGATGCAATCCATTCTGTGAAACAGGAAGAGACATCGCGATGAAACTTCTGAGACAAAAAGACGTACTGAATGTGCTTTGTTGATGACATGTGTTTTCTTCATCAGACATTTGTATTCAGATATTTTGTCACGAAGCTATAATTTTAGAGAGTACTCTTGTTTGAAGAAAGACATTTACGTGGCACGTTGACATAGAGTGTTTGAATTGTATGAATTCGTGGTATGACATAGGAGTTAGTGGAAGATGTGATAGACGATTTTCTCAAAAGACTTTAATCATAACTAAGTGTACACATTGGGTACTTATTACTTGAGACATCATTTTTTTCCGCTTATGTACAATTGTGATAAAGTTGTGAAAAGTGCTTTTCAACGCATGTTTGAAGGTTTATCAGATGCATGCGTATAAGAAACTGATTTTGGTTTTCGATTTATGAGTGATTTTACTTTATACTCTTGCTCGTGCATAGAGAGCACACTTTAGTAGCTGTCAAACAATTATAGTGTTTAGAAAGTTCTGTTGAAGACTGATTACTTTATCGATAAATCGCACGCAAGTTGAGGAAAGTATGTGTTTATGATCTCAATATCTTGGTTTTGATATGAGGAATTTTGTTAAAAGAAGAATAGGCATGCATTCCGTTGAGAGCGTATCGCGATGATAGAATGATTAGGTTGTCACCATTTCTGATAGGAATTCCATTTATGGGTACGCGATCGCTCTTGTAGAGTTTGAAGCCAAAAATTGAACAACTAAATTTATGCTTTGTACTCAGCAAAATACTGAATTTCGTTCGAAACAAATTCAAGTTTTCCTTCGGACGACTCTTGATTGCAAAATTAGAAATTTCACATAATTAATGCACTACCGAGCATTGCAATCATCATGATGCTCTGAATTACCAACCTCATAATTATAAGAACTCATAATAGAAACTCAAATATGGCGGGCAAGACGATAACGAGTAGAATCATGATTTTTTAATCTCAGAAAAGTATTGATTCCAGGATGGAAGTGTGGATGTAAGAAAGTTTATTTCCAATACCTATTCAATCACTCACATCCATACCCACCTATCATAGAGACTATAAACATAAGATAGTATATATATGTGTCACTACAAATCTAACGGATAGTTGTGCAGGCAAACAGCAAAGTTCTAAGCTAAGCTACATTCGTTTCGACGTTTATCAGAAACATTGATATTATTAGTTATTACCATATTCACTAATAGCCAACGTATACTGTTCGAATTCTTGACACATTCTTCAGCACATTCTATTTCAAGTTTAATGAGACTGGACTATGCCAAGAAAGGGCCACAAATACCATCTATATTTCAAAAGCAACAACCTGTTTTTCTAATATAGTAATCTTTCATAGCAGTCATTATTATGCAATTACTATTACAAAAAAAAACATCAATAAATTCAAAAAATCCTGCGCATCTGCTCATAGAATCTAAAGTTTTCCGGGTATTATGTGTAAATATTCCATAAAAATTTTAAAGGTTCCATCTCCTATCGGTACCATCCTAGGTAGCACCAAAAGTTAGTAGCAACCTTCATTGTGACTCATTTTTATCATTATATTCTTCATCATCATCATCATCATTTAGTAACCATTAGCCGTCCACTGTTGGACGAAGGTCTCTTCCATGTTTTTCCATTTATCTCTATTTTGTACCACAGTGCTCCAGTCATTTCCTAGGAATGAATGAATTTCATCTCTCCATCTCGTGGATTGTCTTCCAGGTTTTCTTTTCCCGTCCATTATTTGCCATTCTGTGGTGAGCTTGGTCCATCCATTGTTTTGTTGCCTAGTAACATGTCCTGCCCATCTCCACTTGTTTCTTTTTATTGTTCTTGTTATGTCGATAACTTTTGTTTGTTTTCTGATGTGTTCGTTTCTAATTTTATCTATTTTTCTTATGTTCAGCATACTTTTTTCCATTCCTCGTCGATTGATTGCAATTTTTTTCTCTAATCTTTGTGTCATGTTCCATGTCTCTGATCCATATGTCATTACTGGAAGTATGCATTAGTCGAATGCTTTCTTTTTTAGACACAGAGGAATGTCCGCTTTGAAGATTTTGTTCAATTTTCCAAACTGTCTTCAACCTTGTGATATTCTTCTGTTTATTTCTGTTTCAATATTTCTATTCGTTTCTATCATTTGACCCAAATAGACGAAATTGTTGATTTTCTCAATCTCTTGGTTGTTTAGTTGAATTTTTCTATCGTCTTTTATATAATTATTGATCATAATTTTTGTTTTATCGATGTTGATGTTTAGGCCGGATTTTATACTTTCTTTTCGAAGTTCTTCCATCATCGTTTGTAAGGTTTCCAAGTTGTTTGCGAAGAGAACAATGTCATCGGCAAATTTTAGGTTATTTAGGTATTCTCCACATATTTTAATCCCCTTTCCTTCCCAGTTTAGTCGCCTGAATATATCTTCGAGATATGTAATGAAAAAGATCGGAGACATCGTATCGCCTTGTCTTATTCCTCTATTTATGTTTATATCGATTTTGATATTATGAAGATTTATAGAAGTCTTGGCATTATCGTATATATATTTGGGTGTGATCTTCTCTTCATTCACACCCACACCCACACCCAACCACTATATTTTAACTTACGAAACACGTGAAGAAAATCTCATTTCAGTTGTACATTGGTATATGTTGAACAGTCAGTTTTTAGTTAAGCATCAACATGGAGTAAGAAAATTTATTCTTTTTAATATTATTTATTTTTATCTTATAGCCAAATGAATTCTTTTCATATGAAAAAAAATAATGGAAAAGTATTAATTGAATATATCAAGGAAAATGTTACTTTGATGCTTGCATTTTATATTGAAGCAGATAATTTCTGTATCGATGTCAAAGTAAAGACATACAGTAAGAAACTAATTTTTCTATCTGCTGCATCTTTTTGTTTTAGTATCAACAGAAAATCAATCAAACCTTTCATGCTTCTTTCGATCAATTTATTAAATCAGATGGGTGAGTTGCCATCTAATCAAAACATGATTTTTTTATATTTTTTTTTTATTAAGGAAATTTTATCCATTGAAAGACTTTATTGAATTACTAGATTACAAAATACGAGCAATATATAACATAATAAAAGAAAGCCATATATAACATACTTAATGAAAAAATTACAACAGAACATATGAACCTACAACATCTAATTCGTGCATTTTAATTTGATGTAATAAGAAAGCTGTTCTTGTTTTTTTTCATTAAATTTTAAAATCATTGTTTAAATAAACACATGATTCACAAGAATTAAATATTTTTCTTTTTTTCTTTGACAAAATAAATTTCGTCTTGCAATTTTTAAGTCGATATAAATCACATTATTATTTATAATTTGTTCATCTGATCAAGTGAATCCTTGTTGAGAAGCATTAGAAAGAACTGTAGAATTAATTGTTGATATTAGTTGATAAATATTATTTGTGGAAAGTTGGTTTTGTTTATTTCGACTATATCAGTACATCTCCTCATACAACTGACAAAACACACAGATGTTCAAATCACAACTAAACTAGGTTGGGGAGATTATATTGCACATCGAATTAGACGTATAAGAAACATTTATAATGCACTACGTATTCTCTTTTATCGAATCCCGC
>CAJNSZ010001988.1:0-19161 GCA_905329745.1 Rotaria sp. Silwood2
GAGATTCTCGTATGGATTCATTCAAGATCCTAACAAGCAATTTTCGACCAGTAATAGAATTCATCTCATTGGCTTCTAAAATAAACAAAATCAGATTTTTTACATTGGCTACTGGATATCGTAGCGCTAAGCAGAATGACAAGGAGTGTGTAAGTGGTGTTGATTGTGGATATGAATTTTTATCATTTGTGCAGATCAACACTCACATCCTCAATCAAAGCATTAATTGAACAACCCATGACTAGAGGTGACACTTTCACTTTCTTTGCCGACAGGAAAGGAAAGTTGTTTTTGCTGTCCCTATTTTCCTTTCCGAAGAGAAAGGAAAGACAAGCTCTGCAATGAGACGAATGAAAAATTGGAAAACCGTCCCTATACACATTCTCTGTTTATGAAGTGAGGCTGTAAAAACACATATGATTGAAATTTATAATTGTTTTGTGATTGATTTTTGACTTACGTCTTGCTCATCGTATTTCTCGCACCTAAGACTGTTTTTTACTTTATTTTGTTGTATTCAGTTGATCTTACATCCTCTCTAGTAGTGGCTAAAGGTAACACTTTCACGTTCTTTTAACTTTTAGAACAGACAGAAAAAGTTTTTGTTTTCTTTTGTTTTAGGAAAGGATAGTTGTTACTTTCCTAACTTTCGTTTTCTTGCTGAAAGTAAAAAGAAAGTGAAGTGCTACTCCCACTGATGACCCTAACAGAAATGTCAAGTACCAAGTTCATATCGTAGTTTTGGCTCACTAACACGGAATTCGAATTCAAGTTAATGAGCACAATGGCATAGGTATAGTACAATCTAAATTTATTTCCTAGAGTGCTACACCATATTGCCAAGTACTATGTTGACCTGCCCATTAACACGATAATCAGCAACTGATTAAAATTACTTTGGTTTTGTTTACCTTAGAGACCAATGAGGTCAATTCATGCACGGACCAAACATTTCTTGAACCGAAATTTCTGTAATTTGATTAAAAACTGAAGTTGAATTCTACCCATTTTTTCGATCAATGCTTTACTGTAGAACAATCCTATTTTTTACAGTAGTGGGCTTTTTAGAAAATTATCCTACTTGAACAGTAGTGTTTTTCAGTAGTAGTACCATCATTCTTTTCTTTAGGAAAGGGTGTCTGTGTGGCTGTTGCTGTGGATAAGAGCCACATTCAACTATACCATCGCCAAGTGAAGGTCTATGATAGACATGACGAAGTTTTCACATTATAGTTCCAATAGTTATATCGTACCTCACCTTTAAATCCCATAAGGATTTTTCTGGACGCTTGCTCTTGTTTTGTAGATGTCGACTTTTAGTCCAGATGTACTGACGATCGTTGACAAAATTGGGGAAATAAGCTATTAGAAGAAAATATACAGACAAAATCAAGAAGAAAGATACTTCACTATTCTAAATGTTATCCTTCTAACGAAAAGAGACTAGTCATGCATATATTTCTTTCAGATACTGTAACAAAAAGAGCACATTAATCATGTCAATTCATATGCAGACGCCAATAGCATCAGATGCTCTTCATAAAAAGGCACAGGAGTGTGGTGTTGAACAAGCGGTTAAAGTCAATCAAAGAATGTTAATCGATAAAATGCTTGCGCGTTATTCATCTGATTTCGTTGTCTGCCGTGAACTCATTCAAAATGCAGACGATGCTCAAGCGACATTCTTTCATTTTGAAATAACATGTGTTATACCGATGATTGCCTCAGAAGTTCAATCATTCTCAGGTGAGTAATTAAACACTGATAGTACGACATGAGGACATACATTTTTTCGCTTTTCTAAGCCAAAACAGACATTACTGCCCACTTAGACAAATCATCACCTTTAAATGAATCGCTGCCACTGTCAAACAGCGGACTGAATTATCACAATAGTACCATAACTGAAATTCGTTTAGCAAATAATGGTACCATCTTTAATCAGACTGATTGGGAACGGGTAGCATCCATTGCTGAAGGCAATACCAACGTTGATTCAGTTGGACAATTTGGTGTTGGATTTTTTTCTGTTTTTTCACTTTCTGAAGAACCAATAATCACATCTGGAAACGAATATATGGTATTTGTCTGGCGAGATGATAATTCATTGACAACATTTCGCCATCAATTACCTATCGAACAGCAATCAAAATTAACTGCGGTTATTCTCAAAATGCGAAGTCAATATATCTTAAAAACCGAGACAAATTTAGATATTGATGTAACAACAATGAAAAATAAAGATGGTGAATATAATATCAAATCAGTCAAGAAAAAACGGAAGGAAAACGTAACTATGAAAGAAATCGTACCAGCAATCGATCTAACTCAACTCAAAACCTATTTCACCAAAGGTAAAAAGCAGAATCAATTCATTCTTTCGATATCATTTTCCTTTGAATAGTACTTTCATTTACAAAATATATTAATGAAATTCTTATCAAGATAAATGGTTGTACGATATTTCAAGTCAGCAAAACTATGAAAATAGTACCATCTATTCGAAGCACATTACCATTCAAAAACACACCTTCGATGAGTAATATGTTAATTTTTAATTCATTTATACAAACTGAACAAACATTTTCTATTGCCAATGCTTCTTCATTGACTTTAAATCATGTATCTGTCGATGCACAAGTCACCATTGATGAAGAATTTCATTACCAAATTCAACGTATAATGAAAAAAAGTTTACCATCCAATGTTCGAATTCAACTCTTGTTTGCACCAGATAATGTAAATACGTGTTTCTTTTCTTTTTTATATAAGTGTTCTTTTCTCTTTTTAGCTTATTGCCAGTCAACAGTCACAATCATCATCAGTCTTTAGTGATTTAAACACTAGAATTTTGAATTCGTTGATTCCATTGAAGTTTCAAGATGAGAATATCATTCCGTCAGGTCTGGTATTCATTGGTCTTGGAACACATCAGACATCAGGCATTGGAATGCATGTGCATAGTCATTTGATTCCGACAATCGAACGTGAAAATGTCGATTTACAAGATCCATATATAGCTAAATGGAATAAGGAACTTCTTTCATCTATCGGGCAAATCATTCGATTAATCTACGACCAAGAAATGATTATAAATGCTGATAAAACACAGCTAACTGTCGACAATTATGATATCATCTTGAGTTCATATTCTTTTCAACCATCAGTACCAAACAATGAAATCGGTATAGTTCTTCTTTTCTTTTGCCGCTTTTAATAGTCTAATCGAAGAGAATGTAGACAAAGTGCATTGTCATAGAACAATATTGAAATGCTATTCGAGTAGGTATTGTCGACACTTTACTTTGTTCATACAGGTTACAGCAATGATGACAAACTAACAGTATACTGTAGATACCCTGTAAAAAAGACGTAGATTAATAAATTCTTAAAGGGTTTATTATTCTACTCATGTTTTAACAGAGTACGGTGTACCAATCTAGATAGTCTGTAGTACAGTCGTACAATTCACAGTTTCTTTGATAAGAGCAGTGAAATATCTGTGTATATGTAAAAGCTATCTATAATGATGACTGCTTGTTTTTTGTTAATTAATTAGATGTTTTAATTCTGAAAGAAGGAAACGATGCTATAATATCTGCTATTATCTTGTTTTCCTAATATTTATCCACTTCACAGTAAACTCCATCGTTCTATTCATAATCTTCAAGTTGTAAAAAATTTATAAGCATAAAAATGACTATTTCTGAACTTTGTAACATAACATCGAATTTTACAAGTTTCATTTACAAATAACATGAGAAAAACAAGTATGTATTCATTCTAAATGATACATACTACTCAATTTCAATTACAATTCAATTATTCGAAGTTTTAATGGCAATGTCTACAAAACAAAGCTTTTCGTACGTTATTACTTGATCGTTTGTTTTTACATTACGTATGTCGTCTAAATTAGACAAAATACTGAACAGCATCTTAAATTCATAATAAATCACCGACTCCATCATAGGTCTAGTGTTTTATGCTTTTATAGAGATGTTCATGAGTCGATTTGGGCTTGATCTTTGAAAGATCAGTGATAGTGCAATAGACACTGTTCTTCAAAATAGTAGACCGATTCACCGTATCTATGTCAATGTCTGGCTCAGATTAGATTAGATCTGTTATGGGAACTTTTGGCAAATAGTACTGACATTTCAAAATATGAAGTTATGCTTCACAAACTCTTTTCTTCTTCTTTACAAACATTTCTTTATTAACATCGGACAACAGGACATATAGAGTGGTGCCATGGCTCAATTCTGGTAGATAGGTCTTAAACTTTAAAAAAAATTAAAGGAATCTAAGCAAGAAAAAATACTATTGAATAAACACATTATACCAACTGTAGAATCTCAGTGGATTGCCGAAGTCCAAAATAGGTCAAGAATATATTCTTCATGTTCAGCTACGAAATGAAAGAATGAACACCAAATCCATACCGAAATTACACTAGGATCCAGTTGGATCACAGAAATGAGACCCATGTCGAACGCTGATCTGCAATCCATCGCACCACTGACCACATCATAACTAAAGATGAACGGTGAAGAGTTGCCGTAGTATCCATAATATAGACAGTAACACATGTGAAGCGTTGATAAGCATGATAGTACTGAGGTCACGTTCTCTTGAAAATTCTTCAAAACAAAAACCATTCGAACAATAAGATCAAAGCTGTTCGTTGGTGTAAGCTCTCATCAGAGTTCATGGAAAGATAAAATATTTTCAAAAGCTGCACTTCACACATCAGACACATCTAATCGGATTATAGTGTTTTCAAATTGAAGAATTCATAGTAATGAGACTCTTTCTTGTGTCCTACATGACATCTTTTTTTCATGGATTACAGTTTTATTTTCTTGTTCTCATTCGACAGGTGAGACAATTATCCAAGGTTTCTTCTGCTCGAACAAAGACATTGTTGTACCTGTGCAAAATAAGCCATCTGATGATTATCTCACTCTTGTGCATTCATCGAAAGCTTTTCTGGCTAACTCGAATCAAATCCAGACATTCTTGACACTTCCACTCATTCCATTTCAATTGACTTCAAATGGTCTCTTTATAACTCTTGCAATACGTGGATTATTGGATTATGCAGACAAATCTATGGTTGAGAAAATTCTCATGGCATCTGTTTTGTCCATACCTCAATTTATTGCTTTAGTCAATTGGTTATTTAGCAATGATGTTGCGGATGAGGTATATGCTAAACGTATCCTTTCGATTGTTTGTTTTCATAATCCTTCTGATTCACGCGGCTACCTATTTCGTATTATCAAGTATTATGATGCTTTGAAGATTCCATTATTATTGTCTCTACCTACTAATGTTTTATCAAGAGATATATCCGCTCTCTTATCAATAGAACAGCTTGAAAGACAATTATCATTATCGCCTGTGAAATTCAAAGATTTATTCGATTTTTATTTTCATAATCATCAGTTATCTATGTTTCAAGATCCTGAAATATCTCCACAATTACTCAGCTTTCTTTCAAGATATTCTGGACAATTCACAGAAACAGAATGGACTACCATGAAAACAGTGTTATACACAGTTCCATGTATACCGACAACAAAAGGTATGAAAATGTCATGTGAATCATTCGTTCCATCCGCATTAGTTTCACCTAAACTGCCTGTTATTGTACTTAATATACCACAAGCTAATCCAGACAATAATGATGAACATTTAAATGAAAATATTGAGAATCCAGTTTCTATTTATTTTCTTAAACGAATCGGTTGCCGTATGCTGAGTATTGATATATTCGATAATGATCAAGATGTTTCAATGCAGTCTCAATCTATGGAAATATTCATTCAAAAGTTAATTAAAGAACGAAAGAATATGAGTGAAACTGATTTCAATGAATTAAAACAAAAGAAATCGTTGAGAGGTGAGTTCAACAAAAATATTGACAAGTCATTTTTACAACAAAAGTTCACAAAAAAACAGAAGTTTTTAAATTATATGAGAAAGAGCTGTAAATGTTATTTCAAATTCACAAAATAGTCAATAATAATAACTGAGCTTTTTTGATATCTTCCTCCTAATAATATTTTAATAATTTTTGATTGATGAATTGAATTAATATTTTGAAAGTCTTTGGAAAACTCCTTAAGCGATTGAAATAATGAGTTATATTGAAGTCATAGTAACAGTATGTATCGATTTGCCCTAAAGAAAATACTGTGAAGAAAAGAACTACGAAAAACAAAATGTTGATCGCATAAAAATGACGAAGAAATACTATGTAAAGCCTTAAAAAATATCGAAAATTTTTCAGATACCATTAATCAAGAGTAAACTACAGTTCATTCGATCCAATCACTATTCTGTATATATGATCTTGATGTACCTATCAGTGTAAAGAGTAGAATATCTGACTATGTTGGACTCAGTCCACCTATAGATCGTTGAGTTTTCTTACAATGGAGGTGTTTGTGTTGTAAGTTAAATCGACTAGACATATTCGGGTCAAATGAAAGCTTTCACCTCCAAACTAACAAGGTTAAAATATTAGCGGCCCTTGACTTGCCTAGAGGGAGATATTTAACTTTAAAATTTAAGTATAATAATGAATCAGGAAAGGTTTTCTCCGCTATTATAAGGATAAAGCATAGTGTTGTTCGGGTCGATTATGGGGTTTGTAGGGATCCTCTTTCATATGGCTCGAACAGCACCATGTTTTGTTCTTATAATAGTAGAGTAAATTTTTCCAGTGCCTGATAGAAAACGCTGTTTCTATGATCTACAGAAAAAATTTACTCTACTATTATAAGGACGGAACATAAGGTTCTTCCAGCCATATCAAAGACCATCCTTGATAACCCCAAGATTGCCGCGAACAACTCTATGTTTCGTCCTTATAATAGTAGAGTCAATTTTTTCTGTAGATCATAGAAACAGCGTTTTCTATCAGGCACTGGAAAAATTTACTCTACTATTATAAGGACAAAACATGGTGTTGTTCGGTCCATATGAAAGAGGGTCCCTACAAACCCCATGATCGGCCCGAATAACACTATGTTTTATCCTTATAATAGCGGAGAAAACCTTTCCTGATTCATTATTATACTTAAATTTTAAAGTTAAATATCTCCCTCTAGGCAAGCCAAGGGCCGCTAGTATTTTAACCTTGTTAGTTTGGAGGTGAGAGATTTCATTTGACCCGAATATGTCTAGTCGATTTAACTTACAACACAAACACCTCCATTGTTAGTGGAAATAAGAAATCTTTCACAAATCTCAAAGATTCATAGGAGAGGTCGGAGGTGAATCTCTCTACATTTTTTCCTTCACCCCTCGTACTTGTAAATCTCTCACGTTTTTCTATTCAATAAAATATCTTTATCTCACTGATTGAAAATCTCAAAATAAACTTTTTTCAATGATTTCATATGATCATTAGTTTTTGTTTCCCCAAAAATGCGTGTGGTAATTATGATGATTTGCTAGTTTTTTTTTCTTCGACATTATTGCATTCGCTATTTTGTTTGTCATTATTCTTTTTTTCGCAGTTTTTGCTTTCGACTAGATCAGTACCATTCCATTGTATAGCAAATCTAAAAAATCTTTTGTCGCGACTGCTATCCTTGCTGAAGAAAAAGAGTTCAAAGTCTCATCAAAGTCTTTAAGAGCAGCGTAAAATTTATGTTTGCTTATTTTTAGGAGGTAGAAAGTAGCCAGAGATGAATACATATTTAAAATTAACTTTTAGAAGAAAATAGCATGGGGTGAATCAAAATCTCTGTGTATAGTAAAGATAAAGCCGCATGCCATTACTTCAGACTGTAATCTCATATTTCAGATTTACTCTAGAGCTTTCAAAATATGAATAAGATCGAAAGTCTGTTATCTGCCAATGTGTATATCAATACTATTTTTAAACTTTTGAAGTTTATGTAGAGTATCGGATTATTATCTGAAGGATAGTGGACAATGAAGCGATAAAATTGACTTTTAAGACATAGATCGAAGTTCTATCAGGATTAAAGCGATTTTAGTGATGAGTTTAATTGTAGCTCGACTTCGGATTGAAATCAAATATCAATCTTAGAACAATAACCATAGTGTACAAAAAGGGACAAGAAAATCTACAAAGACCATTGCTTTAAAAAAAGACCTAGTTATAATTAACTGTTGTTATACCGTTATATTATGTTAGATTTTTACTGCATTATATAGGCTTTGAGGATTTATTCAAACTTTTTATTCTTTCATAAGATGGGATCATGTTAAATACTAGAGTGAAAAAAGATTACTAATGAATAATGCAATATTTTCTCTAGATCATAAGAGAACTTTCACTGAAATCATTCTGTATTTTTACGATTACTTTTTCATTTCACATTTTTATATGTCTAAAATATCATCTTCTGTATCAGATAAACAAAAAAAAAGCAAAAAAGTTATGTTCTAGATAGCAATTTTCTCAGATGAACTACCAATTGAGATTCGGTTTACTGTGGAAATAAAGTTAACCAGTTGGATGGCAGTAATTATCGCGAAAAATACCATGTAATGGTGGAACCAGGGAGGGGCGAGAAGGGACTGAGTCCCCCCTGGTCTAAAATTCTGGCTTCACCATTGATATCATAATAGAATTAAACGTTGCCATTGTTCAATAAACAACTCAAAAAGTTTTCAGTCGTTGTACATGTGTTAGTTTACGCTTATCATAAAACAAAACTCCAGTTCATTCGTATGGTATCTATCGCTCTACTATAATTTTTTTCTACAATTCGTTATTAAAATGGTTTTGTCTCAGTAGTAAAAACCCAACATATTAGATCCTGTGTCTATTAATAGTCTAATTTCCTAATGTCCTTTTTTGACGTTAATGGAACAAGTCATTTCTCTTTAAGAGTTTTACTTGTTGTACGTTTAGATGGTCAACATACTAGAAAAAGAATATTCAATGGAAAATTCAATACTAGTATACTGTGTTAAATTCATCTATTACATTTTAAGTTGAACTTTAAATTTGCAAATTACCAATTTTTGACAATCTTCTTAAGTCTCTTAGCCCTATACAAATTTCTTTTTCTACATGCTTGTGGAAACGATTATAAGAAAGCAACTGCGCTTTTTTTGTTTTCTGACTGCGAATTCTCAACCAGTGAAATTTCATTTCTTCAGAATCTTATTGTTAAGGGTGGCTAGGCAAGTGCACATAATCAACTATACATAGAAAACACATTTAAACAAACTGTTAGAGCGACAGTTACAATAATGGGATGAATTACTGCTACTCATTTTTTTGTTTATTGTGCGTAGTTTAAAAGTTTCCCGCAAGATTAAGACTCTTAGAGCAGAACACTCTGTAGTCATTGGAACGCTTCGCTCAGTAAAGGTCGACACTAATGAAAATCACATTAACAAAGTGGCAGGCGCTTCGATGAAGAAAACATATTCTTGTATTTCATCTACATTCCGATACTTCAAGTCATACTGCAGATCGTAATTCGATATCTTGGGACATGTTACAATACATCTACACCACTCATGATATATATATATATATAAGATGTGTAACATGAGCTTTTTAATGTATCCTTCATTTCGAATGTGATCAAAATCGATACTAGAATCTCATGAGAAGAGTGTAACACATTATCAAATAGTCAAAAAGCTCGCATATTTATATATATATATATATATATTAACTGATTCAGGCCTTGGCATGATATGATTATTTTTATTCTTGTATATTTAGGCATAACATTAGCACGAACTGTTGAAACAACAAGAACATATATTCCTCGGGATCTTCATTTTCCATCTGTAGCTATTCGGCTTCAATGGATCAACTTACCTATCATTGATTGGCTCGATATTAATCCAGACTCATTGGAATATAACTTTCTTAAAGAAATTGGCGTACAAGAAGTACCCAATTTACAAAAACTTATCGAACGTATCATTGAAGAACATAATGATCAGCAGCAAAAACAAACAACGAATGCAGAATATAAAATACCACTAGCGCTCGAGTTTTTTGCTGCAAAATTTCAACAATATTATTGCAATTTATGGAAAAAGAATAATATGACTAAACGTCGTTTTCTTCCAGCATGTTTACCAGTAAAGACAATGGATCAGAAAACTCGAAGTGAGGTGATACTCTCAGCACCAGACGAAGTGTTCAAAATTGCTAATCCATTATGTCCTAGTCTTTTACCTCAAGTGATCGAATTATTCGAGAAGAACTTTGATATTTCATTGCTTGGCATCGAAAGCAAACCTAATCTTTCACAAGCATTTGACATTTTGATAAAAGAAAAGAAGCAACTGTTAACGGAACAATCAGCATTTAGGATATTTGCCTATTTGAATGGGCTTGAAGGATTAAATCGAATGTTCATCGAAAAAGTATCCAAACTAGAGTTCATTCCATTACAAGGTTAGTTAATATTTTGAAGGATAGTATACTTCAAATATGCTCATTTAGGTATTTCAGACAGTAGCCCACTAATGAAACCATCACAAGTTTTTATTCATGGGAGTGTTGCGTCTAATCGATCGATTGGGAACACAATCGAAGTAATGGACACAAGTGGTCTTATTGATTATGTTGATTTTGGTACAGACGCGAATACATTTCTTGTCAATATTGGCGTTCGTAATTATCCGACACCTTCGATTCTTGCCGAAGTTCTCATCGATCGGCAAGCTACTTATTTTGAAAGTGCAAAGAATGATGAATTTATTTTGAATAAAAAAATTCGTTTGTATATTGAATGTCTCAAACGTCTTGCTGTTGCTGCTGCTTGCTCAAATGAACTTCAATCTGAACCTCTAAATACACGACTGAAAACTAGTGCCTGGTGTCTTGGTTTTCAAGATGTTGATGATGAAAATCGTTGCAGCAAACAAATATTAAAAATTGTCAAACCAAATGAAATATATCTCGATGATAACTCTTTATATTCGATGAAATTTAAACCAGTATTACCACCATCAGACCCACAACTATCCACACTATATGAACGATTCGGAGCCAAATGGCTATCAAGTTGTGTGGATGAAAATCGGAAAATAATAGGTACAATTAGTTGCCATCAACAATTTCACTGCTTCTATTGAATCTCTTGTAATAATAATAACTATCAAGGAAACCATCGAAGATGACACCTTTCGTTTTTTATAGATCCTTTCTCACAAGACAGGTTGTGTTAAAATTAGAAAAAAACATACAATAATTCTTCCTTATTCTCTATCCTTCTAGAGTTATAGCCATTTCACTATAGCTTTAACTATTAGCACTGTTATTATATCACAAATCGAAGATATTCCCATAAGCAGTTCTTAAGTTTATCAGATAATCTTACAAGTTTAAACCAAAAATAATGATTCCTTCTTGAACCATCCAATATCCAAAAGAAAAAGAAAACTTTATATTTCATAAAAAAACAGTTAGAGCAGCTAGTTTGAAGCTAAAATGCTCAGTAAAATTATCAATTAGTAGGTGCTTCTATTTGTAATGCGAAGGCAGGGGGAGTGAGGAAAGTGGGTCGCAAAAATTCATCTTAAAACTTACATTTATTGTGTTTTTCGGCAATATATGTAAGTTTCACAAATGATCAAGTATTCAAGATTATTTTTGTCGATTTTAAATGTCAAGAAAGAATCGTCATTTTGGGCTTAAGCTTTTAGAATATTCTAGTAAAGTGAATCGCTGTTTATCAGCAAAGTCTTAGATCAAAACCCGTTTTTTGTTACAAATATGATGGAAGAAGTCAAGAATGCAGTGACATGGTTATAACCTCAGAAGAATAGTACATGGGGAGAAATTAATCTAGGCTGGTTTCTGTATTCCAGAGATCTTATCTAATGAGAGAGGTCTCTTTAAAAATGCGAGTTGTCACGACTGATGATTCTCTTGCAATTTATTCATTAGTATTCATGGTAATCTTATGAGTTTGTACAACATGATTTTCAATGCAGTCCTTTCGGAATTGAAATTTGTAAGATAATGAAGTCGCTTTCATTATTCATATAGATTTTCTGCACACTAATCATAACTTCTGAAAACCGTCAAGAAGTAATATATATTGCTAGGTCTGTGAGATGATCAAGAATGTTTTGTTTTTCTCGTATTTTATACGTAATCAATTTTTTATCGATCATATTTCACAAAATTTCTGTCTCTCATTGATATCGTATTTGTTTTTATATAAATAGATCTCGATATTTTCTCTTGGGAAGCCTTCTTTAAAGAAAATGTTTTCCTTACTAGTAGATTTCATTTGTAGTGTTCACACTTCCTTCTGATTCCTTGAATCTAGTAAGAACACAATCACATTTCTTTATGTATTGAACATTATTTATATTTTTGCATGTTCAAGGCAAACCATTTAATTCCTCACGCGCATCCGAGCTACAAGATCTGATTCAAAATCGATTACCAATGTTGTTTGTCAATAATAGAGTGAGTTTTATCGTAGGATTTAAGATGAACAATGCTTCAAGAAATATTTTCTTAGGGCGAAAGTCTTCCTCATCGTAACGAAGCATATCTGGAGCTATTACGTACAACACTTTCTGTCAATGAAGTCGATAATATAAAGTGTCAATTGAACTTTAAAGGAAAAACTGCTCTACTTGATGTGAGAATGAAAATACAATATTTTCTTTTTTGCAGTCTTTTAATCATAATTTGAATTACAGTCGACAGTAGCTGGTTCATGTGTACTCGTATATGAAAAAAACAAAGTTACGTTATATCTTCGAAAAGATATACTCTCACTGGATTATCACGATATTGCAAATCAACTTCTTGCATTTGTTTTCACACAACCCATTAATTACCTTTATGAACTCAGCAACAAACTCTCATCATCCATAGAAACACTTGAACGACAAGGAATTCCTGTTCATCGTTTACTTTCATATTCAAAATCGACAGGTTAGTTAATTGAATGGACTGTTTTAATGAGAAACATACATCAATATATATTTGAGTTTGATTTTAGAAGGTCCAATGGTGTCACAAGAGGAAGAGAAACGTAGTTTTCTTGACAACTTATTAAGGTCAGCATTCAACATATGTGAGAAAGATTTTCCATTGTTATCTAATAAGGTGCTCAGTACACGAAATTTAAGTTCTTCAAATTGTTTCAAAGTTCTTCTAAAGCTGTGATCCCTATCGATTTTGACGGTTTATAAGCTGTTTGCTAGTAGAACTCTTTAAA
Organism: Rotaria sp. Silwood2; assembly: GCA_905329745.1. Classification (NCBI taxonomy): domain Eukaryota; kingdom Metazoa; phylum Rotifera; class Eurotatoria; order Philodinida; family Philodinidae; genus Rotaria; species Rotaria sp. Silwood2. Next base: position 13,209 of record CAJNSZ010001988.1, read on the forward strand.
AGATTGATAATGTAGAACTTCCAAATTCTGATTGTTACTTATTTGTCGTATATTTTCAAAAACATGTCAAGCAAACGAATAAATGGAAATCATAACCATTTTTTGTTGTTGGTACGTGCACTTTAAAATTTTCACGTTTCGAAATTATATATGCTTAGAGTTACCACTTTACGGATTTTTTTGATTTATTTAATATGATTATTCTGTCAAAAGGAAGGTGTTTATTGTTAGTTACATCTTCAATGCATCACTTATTTTCTTCCAATGATAAATAAATGCACATAGTATAGAAAATATCGCCTATTAATTTAAACTTAATTTGGACATTTCATCTATTATGATGATCGGGTTTACTTATTAATTTAATTATTCACGAAGTTTCCTAGTGTAATAAACTTACTCTCGACGAACTCTAGTAGATACTTTTTTATGTCCAACATATTTTAACTCTGCTAGATCAAGATGAACATCGTCTTACTGATTGAGGCCAATAAAAAGATTACATCGCTAGGTTAGAAACTAAAATGATCAATATTTAGAATACTCACGATATAAGAATTTACAGAGTACACTAAGTATTGCTATTAGTTACACTTTATTTCCATATTACTAATAGAAACGTATCTAATAATCTCCACGTTTTCGTTCCACTGGCTAGAACCTAGGAAAGGGTTACAACAAGCTCGCGTCGAATTTTCACTCATGAGAGAAGGGTGCCCACTGTTCAATTACGTTTGATTCCGAACCATGTGTCTCATGTAGAATCTAGTGAAATATGAATAACCCAAAAAGAGTTCTGGTGGCTAGCTTATTGCTATCGAGATACTGCATTTTTACAGTACTGTTGTGATACAATATCATGGTCCTACTCATGAACAACGGAAAAACTAAAATTCAAATTTCGATTTGGAAATCTGCTCAGAAATTGGGTCTCAATGAGAATAATTTGTATATGAAAGTTGAAGATCTTTCGCCTGTTCCTGTTCTTAAATATGAGTACCTGAATCTCTCTGTACATATAAGCTATGTATAGATCATGCGTGTATGATAGTCGTATCTTAGAATAGGAACAGTCCAAAGATCTGCAACTCTCATAACAAATTATTCTCATTAAGGCCTATTTCTGAATAAAACTTTTACTCGAAATTGGAAACTTCATTTTTCTTTTGCTCATGAATGAGACCACGATATTGCACTACGACAGTACTGTAAAAAAATTTAGTATCCAGATAGTAATAGGCTCACCGCCCGAACTCTTCTTAGATTATTCATATCTCATTAGGCTCTATATGATGCACATCGTTCTGAATCAAAAGCAATTCAAGAATCGGTGCCGTTCCTACATCAGTAGTGTTTTCTTCAACAGAATAAGCAGCGTAAATATAAGAATCGACAAATGTAGAGTATACCTTAAAAATCAATGCATTGAATATTTTGAGACGTCCCAAATAACCAGACAATGGTGTCATCTAACATGAAACTTAGAAATCACAAAGATGAAAATCACTATGTACTTTATAACTTCAAAACAAAGTCTAGTTTTTCAGTCATATCTTGAAATACGGATCGTTACGGTTTCTAAATTAAGCACATTTGTCTGAAAATCCAACACCTTGATAGAATTCATATAACTATTTTCCAATTTAGTATCTATATTTTATTTTTATGATTTTCAATGAACAACACAATCAAACTTGGTAAAGCACGTAGAGATGTGCACGGGACCAAAAAAAAAATTTGTGGTTTCAGTGAAAGATTTACCTGCTGTTGTATTAAGCTCGCTTTTAAAATGTTGCTTGGCGATGCATTTTGAATAAAAATGCACCGCCAGCTAGCAGTTTAAAAGCGAACTTAATGCAACAGTAGGGAAATCTTTGACTGAAACTATAAATTGTTTTTTGGTCCCATGCACATCTCTAATAGCATTAAATATCATTATGTAGAACATAGTCGTATCGATATAAACACTCGAAAAAACTCTATTCATAATGTTTATTTTTTCTATTTAAAAATTGATTTACTTCTTACTCTTTTCAATCAGAGTTCAGATAAAATGAGTTTTTTTCTCGCCATTGAACTTAAACCATTGAACTCTATGTTGAACTTTTAATCACGAAAAGTACAAGTCAAGATGTCGATAACATCTAACTTCTTTCCTTGAAATAAAGAAAATGATAAACTTTTATTATGAATTAACTTTCTGCTAAAATTTATTTCTAAAACAAAGTGTTTTCTGAAAATTTTCTCTGAAATTAAAGAAAATAATTTAACAATTAAGTGTTACGGAATACCAGATTATTTAGTTATAAAAGCAGTTATTAAAAGTAAAGTATTTTCAATTCTGAAAAACAGTGAATTACTGAAGAAAAAATTGATTTTTTGATGTGCGAAATCAAAAGGAAACTGCAGAAATCCTGAATAAAAAGAGTAGAGAAATCCATCCTTTTCTTTCATATGTATAAACTTCAATTTCTTGAGCAATAACGCCTAGTAATACGGAGAGCTCTGACGATACACTTTCAAGCATCACTGCTACGAGTGGTGACCTCATGATGACCTCACGTTGATCACCTGTTTTTTTTTCATTAGACAGACTGCATTTTGTTACAAGAAGCCAGTGATACTAATACATTACTTATCACCGCATATTTTTCACATGGTTACTAGCTTCACTATTAGTTTTTCTGTTACATTCCTAGAGACATCTTGATATATGGATTAGAAAAATAAATTTGATTAGATTTCTAATCAGTGTTTATATTGTAATAAAGCTTGATTAACTCAAATGTTCTTAAAGTCAAGTTCATTGGATAGAGCGTTAAATGATTCATTTAGAATCACTCTATCTTTTCAATTTTTTCCGTAATCACAGAGGGATTTATGTTTGTCTTGCTTTAATTCAAATTAGTGCTGCCTTTTGACGGGCTCTATTTTCAAAAGAGCTTGAATTTCCACGGTTTGAGTTGAGCATCTTTTTGCTAAGAATTCGTTTTTGAAGGAATTATTTTTCAAGAAAATTATATCAATATAATAAATTTAAAATGCAACTTGTTGCGAACAAATAACTAGCATGTATATTCATATGCACATGGATTACACATCTAAATGCTAAAAGGGAAAAAGTAAGTGTATTTTTTTTCAAAAAAAAATTGGAAAAGTCATAACATTGAAGAAATTCTTTTAGACATACCTATATTCTATATCAATTCATGATATTAAGTAAATATTGATTATGCACAAATTGCCTTCGTTTGTTAATGAAACATATGCGAAAACAAAATTGAACGAACGAAAAAATTGACTAATTCTACTGTGAAAAGTCCGTATCTCGTTTAATATATCTCTACTTTTCACTAGAAGTGCTCTTATGCTAACGAAATATGAGCTTGTCATGCATAGCACACTGATACTCTCTCAAAACAATTAAATGAAGTCGATAATTCTTTGTTAGAGCCTTATCATTCGTGTGAGAAAATCGTCTGTCATTGAATAATTCTGACTGCGTAAAAAGTATCCCTAATATTTTTTGTCATTTTAAAGTATTTTCTCATTTCAATTAGAGTTTTATAGTTTTCTTAACGTTCCTACTAGTCTGTATTTCGTTTTTTTAAATAACTCCTATGTCAATAGTTTGTACCTTATGTAAGAGGTCTGTAAAGTAGTTCTAGTTCCAGCAAGATCATATTCAGGACCAAATTTTGATTTTCACGAGATCAGAACCGCGACTAATAACTTGCTAAATTGATCTCGGCATATTTTTTGTTAGTGCAAATACTCTAGCGAAGTCATAGATAAAACTTGAACTTTGGCTTCGAATAGAATGAATTTGATTGAAAATATTCAAGTTAAAATTTTCACAAAAATTTCAATCGAAAAGAAATTAATTTTTCGTTTTTTTTCTCTATATATCTTCCCTGAAATGATGTCATATGTATTGACTTTGCGCTGTAAACAATGAGTTTCCACTGTTATTCCTTTCGAAAATCAATAATATGAATATTTTCAATTGTTGATTACTCTGAATCGAATGAATTCATCGATTTTTCTCTTTTTTTCAGTTTCTTACCATTTCGACGAAAACCAAAGAAAAACTCTGTTCATCCTACGACAGATACACCTAGTAATCAAACCAATTCCATGTCTGGTGATATAGGTAGTAATACCAATACGAATACATCTAAGCATGACACAAATTCTATGCCTGGTAATACGAATAATAATACTACTACCAGTGGTAGTGTTAAAACTAGACCAACTACACATACTGATGATAGTCAGAAGGTGACCGATCAGAAACATGAAATTTCTCCGATCATAGGTGTTTGTGGTGATTATACTATTCGTACTGATGAGGTCCATAAGCCTATTATTTTGCCCGATTTTGGAGATGTTAAGAAGAAAGAAGGAACTGAAATGAATAAGATTTACGAAGGTCAATCTTATAATCATCAAGAACTTATCCAATTAGAACACACTAAAACAGAGATTTGTACTGTATGTGAGCAAGTTCCTGCTGAGAAAATGATACGATTTAAACAAGCCTTTCACTCGATACCATTCTATATCGAGTCTGATATAGTCGTAACGGGCACAATGATTGATCAAGGAAATCAACTTGCTTATCTTCTCAAAGGTCTTGCTAATCATGTTTTTAAGGTTTCCATTACAATAATACATATTTTTCGAGATGTCAACAGCAGTAAGTATAGACAAATTTTCACCCTCATTTTCTTCAATATATTGTTGTTTAGATAAAATAGCATTTAATTATGGGGGCGCAATTTTCTTCAATCTTCGTTATTTTGAACAAGTATATGCTGGCGAACTAAAACCATACCTCCGAAAATGTACACAATCAACTGCCATTATACATACGGTTGTTAATTTTTATTTCATGGTATTTTGTCATGAATTAACACACAATATTTCAAAGCCACATAATGAATACTTTGTTTGTTGGCTTGAAAACATTGCTGTTAAATTTATGACTAGCAAAGATATGTTTCTTGAACAATTTTCATTTGAGAAATATAAGCAACAAACTTAATTGATAGTTTTTTTGTAACATAGGCTGCTTGAATAAATATAAATATCTTGCAAGTCCAGTTCGTCTTCCTGCTATTTTTCGTCAGCATAATATACTTCTCGATACGATCAATATATCTTTTTATACAGTTGTAGTATTTCGATCTATCAGAAAGGTTGGTGTCAGTGTTGATGCTTTCCTTTAATTCACACCTGCATCTAAAAACCATCATATTAATAAGTCAGACTACCGATATTAGTGTGTTGATTTCCACAAGACCAAGTGGAGGTCTATTGATTACCCTTATTCTACTTTTCACGTTTACACACCCATGCTCCTAAAAAATAATGCATAAGGTGACTCGCATTCGATAGACATGCAACTTTTGTTTCATAACTGAGAAAGATGCAGCCTGAAAAATTTCTGAAGATGTACAGGAATGAACCAAGATGCCATACTTCTAAATAAATGAAAAGTACGCCAATATCATCTGAAATCAACTATTATTTTACGACGATAGGGGTTTGATGATCGCTGCTTCACAAACTCTTTCTGCACAATCGTAAATCGAAGCAGATAGCATTAAATAAGCACGCACCCATTTCTATTTTTAAATAGACATCGATGAAACATTAGCAAATAGAAAGTGACTGAATCTTGATAAAGTAAGAGTGCCTTTGTACCGAAATTTTCGTATTACATGACGTGGATATGGGTGTAGGTTTGATGGATCGTTCATGAAAAGATGCCTATTCACACTCATACCTATCCACATACACTCAGTATCATGCTCACTAAGCAAATCAGTGTGGGTGTGGGTGTGGGTGTGGGTGTGGGTGTGTGGATGTGGGTGAACGAAAGCAACGCACACACCCACATCCACACCCACACCCACCAACACGCCCACCGAGACCCACACCCACCCCC
>CAJNSZ010001989.1:0-19159 GCA_905329745.1 Rotaria sp. Silwood2
CTTCAATAGACATAATTTGTGCATGATAAACAATTAAAGATTCTTGATTATTAATATTTTTAGTTTCTTTTTCTATTTCAAAACATAAATCAATAATAAAAAAACGAATTGAATATAAAATATCGAAATCAGCTGTACGTAATGCACGATTTAATAATTTATATAAAAAACATTCATTTGTATACCATTGAATAGATTGTTGACCTCGATAATTTTGACGAAATAATTCAATATTATCTAATTCAGAACGATTTGTTCGATAATAATCTGAACATTTATTTAAAATTTCATCACGTAAAGTTTCATTTTGTGGCATTTGTTTAAGAATATCAAGTAACATATGATGCCAAAGTAATAAAGCTGATTCTTTTGTTAAATCTCTTGTTAATTTATGTTTTTGATCAAATAAGCTATAAACAAATGTTTGTTTTTCGATAAATTGAACTTTTTCTTGAATAGATTTAAATAAATCATTTTGATTCGTATATCTATCAATTATTTTAGGATGTTTAGTTTTAAATTCATTTATTTGTTGTTTATCATCATAAATAAAAATAGCAATAATTGCTTGTAAAGAATAAATATAATCGAAAATATTTGATAATAATATATTTGAAATAATTAAAAAAACTTGTTCATTAGATAATGTTTTTATAAAATCAATACATAATTGAACATTAGTATAAAATTGTGTAGCTGGATTTATTTTCAGTAAATTTGATTGTATATCAAATGTTGGTTCAATATTATTTAAATAAATAAAACGAATATTTTCTCTATTTGGCTTTATTTCAATTAAATGACATTTGGTATTTTTATTTATGTTCGCAGAAGACATCTCATTTAAGTTTCACAAAACGTCAATGTAGTATCATCTTGTCTTTCTTTTCTTTTTAAAATAAACCATGGTTTTGTTTTTCTTTTTATTCAGAAGAGAATCACGCACATGAACAGAAAAAGAAAAAAAAAAGAGAGGAAACAGCATCTTTTTTTTACACAGAAAATCTTTTAATTAGCGTCCTATAAGATGTTCAAAATAGGAGTGGTTATAAATCTTCTTTTTTTCCTAAGACAATATATAAACAAAAAAAAACTTATTCTATTTTGAAATTAAATATTAATTTATAAAAGTCGCACAATTCAATTAATTTTCTTTTTATATCAATTTAATATAATTCTTATTGAATAGATTATATAATTATTTTCTATTTTTACTAAATAAACTACAGTGTATAGATATTATCTTATTCATTTAAGAGAGACGTAAACAAGAAATAATTCTTAGTCAAAGAAAAATGTCCTTGAAAATGTCAGTATATCTAAAATATTAAAAAAAGTTCCAAGCTATGATTTCATTATATGTAAGGTTTAGACATTCACACTCAAAATTATATTGAAGACACAATAATTTTTCATTAGTTTTTCTTCATTTTTATCCAAATGAAATCATAGATTTAATAATAGACTATTAAGATCTTATTCAAATACATAAATTTTTAACGAAAGTGTATAGACTCAACATCCGATTTGTGAATAATGATATAAAAAAACAAAATAATGCATATGCGTGTCTCCGTCAACCAAGACTTGTATCTTAAAATTTTCTATTCAAAATATAATCTTGAGAGAGAAAGAAAATACTTCTTAGAAACTTAAAACTTATTCTTTGTTTCAAAATTTAATTAAAAAAAGAACATTAGATTTGTAGATCCGAATAATGTAATATTGTGTTAGATGTCATTGACAATATCGTGGCTATTCACTACAAACAGATAAATCTAATATAAAAAATAAAATCTTTAGACATAAACTTACTACTACACAAACTCACAAAAGAAAAACAACAAATTCTATCATTTATTTAGATGTATGATCTTTCAAGTCTATTTCTTTTATGATAAAATATTACAAAACCAAGAAACAGATATCAAAATTAGAACAGCAGTAAGTCTGGCTTTGAAAAGGAAATTCTTCTTGCGTACATACACAAGATATTAGACCAAGTATAATAGCAAGCATAGAGCGTGTATGAAGAGAACATTCACATCTAATAGATGGCAAAAAATAATCCTGTCGAGACTACAATATACAGGGTGGCGAGTATTTCCTGACTTCATAGAGATATTATCTGTTATTATTAATGACAAGAATGTATATTAATTATTTTATTATGAACTCAATCAAAGGATCGTATTTCTGTTCTTCAAGATTACAGTTCCGTGTGGTATGTTTAGATAGCGGAAACCGGTAGAGACGTGTCTCGACAAGTTCAACCAGATGAAGAATCATTGTTATCAATGCCGTCTATAGTGATCTGTCGTGATAGGAAGCGTTTACAGTGACACTTTCTTCATTAGATAGAATTTATCGAGATCAAATCGAGGCTAGAATAAATCGCATCGTTGGATTTTTGTACTCGAATTTTAACAATTTGACTATTTTTTTTTTGATCTACGTTAATCTAGACCACAGGAAATTACATGTGTGAATTTTATCTCAACATATTAAGCTCTGAGAAAAGTATACGATTTGATGGAAAATTTCATCAAATCGTAGCATATTGAGGCCTTTTATTCAGTGTGAAATGACACTTTGAAATTCAAACATTCGATTTTTCGACTTATACTTTATTATAAGCCAAAAAAATTAGTAAAATGGTTATAAATTGAGAGCGTATCTCTAATTCTATGTAATGAAGAAAGGTTCATCTCAAAAGTGTAACTTCATTCGGAAGAATTCATTTTTGAGGTTATCAGCAAATGAATAATGCTGGAAATTTTGAAACTTTATTTGATTAAAATCAAAGGGTTTAATTATCATTAGTTTACAATTTATTTTAGTGTATTTTTATCAAAATTCTAGTAAAAGTTATGCACATCAAAATATAAATAAAAATCTATGAAAATCGAATTTTTTCGTTGATTATAATTAATTTATAATCGAAATCATCAATTCAATTATTCTGCTACAACATCAACATTACAATCTGATTCTAATTTTCAAGAAAAAACGATTTTAATCGAACAAAGTTTTTACTAGAATTGCTTTCAAGTATGATTACTGACTTTAGTAAAGGAATGTAAAACTGCTATTGAGTATAAGAAATATACGTGTGAAGTGAAAACATATCTTTTCTTTTAAGATATTACAATATAGCAGAAAAAAATTTCATGAATGAACCTATCCATAAATATTTATAATCAATCAATAGATCATACTTGATAATTATTGACAAAATGAGAAGTTTCGGAAGAAAACATATGAGTACATATTATTATACTCGACTTTATTATGCACAAATCGGCAGATAGTCCGTGTCTATATATAAAGCGATGAATTTTGCTCTCAAAAAAAAAACCATGAACAATAAAAAATTCTTTTGCACAATTAACTTTTTCTTTTCACTATTTTCATCAAAACATTCTTTTTTCTGAATGACATTATAGGTAATTGGAGACATCATATTTGCATTCAAGCGTTATTTATTATAAACTCATTCTTACTTCTTTGTGATACTAATGCGTAAAAGAAAGTTGATTTCCTCCTGTTAATTATGTTATAATGGAAACAAGTGACTCGGCATCAATATAATAGACAAAGCTTTTACATCTAATACTTCAAAATTTATAAAAAAAAAAAAAAAGAGAAGTTTCAAAGAAGACATTCTTCGATTAGGATGAATAAAAATTTTTAAATATGTTGATAAGCTAACAACGACATATGCTATTCTTACTTTTTATGTTATATTCGTTTAGTTGACAGAGTAATTTGAACTTATTTTAAGAATTTCAAATCAATGTCGTAACGATCTCAATAATGCTAATCATTTACCTGTTTGTTTTTATTTTAATCCTATTGTGGATCATAGTTTTTCAAATATTATTATTTAATCACGAGAATATCTGTATAAATGATTAATTAATTGTCTATTATTTTCACAACATTTCTAGTCTACTCTTAGATTTGATTCGAATAGTTTATATTATATTTCAAGTAGTTTGCGAATTAAAACAGTTATAACTTGGATTATAACTATCAACTGTAGTCATAACTAGCAGTTAGTTTAACTTAATTAAATTTGTAATTTTTTGAGTAAATTAGATTAAGTTGAAATAGTTATCACTTTTATTTGATTAACATGTTTGATAGAACAAATGGAAAACAGATATACTGACAATGTCGTTACTTCAGAAAATCAGCATTTACGAAATCTCATCTACGTATTGTGTTTTATTTATTCATCTGCTAACAACATTTTCTCGTATTTATGTGTCGAGCGTGATTACATATGTAAGACAAGATGTTTTGCACTCTATGACCAATGACAATCGTGAAACTGTAAACAGCTGAGAAGAATATTTAAGAACTGAAACTACTCTCATGTAATTTACATTCTTTCTGGGATAGCAATCATCTTCAATATATGTTTGAACGTTTCAGTGAAAAATATTCTTAAGAAGATCATGATTATACGAGCCCGTCACTTTATCCAGGAAAATCCTATTAAAATTGAATGAAATTTGTAAATCAATTGAAAAAAATATTCTGCTCCACCGATTATTAATGATTATCTCAGTTGTAATCGGATTTTTATCAACAATCGATTTCTAATGTAACTACACAATCTCAATTTAAAACAATTTATATAATACTTTCAAATTTACTCTATTCATCGGATGATAACTTCATGGTCTTTAGAAACGAGCAATCCAAAAAAACAAAAATCATGAAAAATTAGATTAAAGTAAAATATATGAAGATTTTCACAATGACTATTGTAAAATAAAATTCACATTATAATCGATTTTAGTTCTTAAAATTTTTCACTAGGATAATTTAGATAATAATCTTACGAGAGAGAGAAACCATCCTAATAGATTCCAACTTCTTTCTTTGGTTTTAAGTAGGCATCAGCGAGACTAAGACAACACTAGAAGAGTCCATACTTATGGCCTATTAGTGAAGAATTATGATCGTTTTGCTAGATTTTTTACTCAGAGCAAGGTAATTCAAAAGAAAACCTAGAACAAAGAGTTTTGATCTAAAATTTTGTCAATAAATAGATCTATTAATCATTAGAAAGTTCTGAAAGTTTTAAAGAAGATGAATGTACCTTTCTCGAGATATTCAATCAACACTATTTTTTACTAATCTATTAGAACTATGTTGCTTTGAGTAAAAAATTCAGTAAAACCATGATTACTCTTCATTAATAGGCCATAATCATGGACGCTTCCGGGAGTTTTCTTAATCTCACTGAGATCTACTTAAGGTTAAAAAATGAAGCTGAAAGTTCAGAATTAGTTGGGGTGGCCTTCGTCGTTATTGAGAATAATTATATTTTTTTATGTCAGCACGATATCACTGTATGAGATTTTCCTGTTTACTCTTATATACCCATGACTATTTATATCAGCACGTATATTATTCTGTTGATTTCTTCGTTCTTTCTAGTTAATATCTTGACGAGTCGAGACAGTGAGAGAAAGAAACGAAAGAATAAAGAAAGGAAGACAGCAGGTCTAATGAAAAGAGCAGAAAATGCATTCATCAGTCAGAAGAAACAGATGAATGATGACAAGTTTATGCTCAGTTTAAACATATCTTATTAGTGGATATAGATTTGACTCATATTTGTAACTAATTTAAAATTATGAGCAACGTTGAAAAATAATATTTATTGATTATTTGAACGAAACAAATTTTAAATAAAGTTCATGATTTTATAACTATGGTCGAACGTTATATAACTGCAGTTGATAGTTATAACCATGCTTGACAACTATATATTTAGTTGATGATTATAAACATGGGAAATATTGATCGACTTATTCTATTGTGATATTTTCATATATAGGCTTGATAACTATATTTTCAATAAAAACGATTGTAATTTTCAAGTTTCGTTCATAGCTTTTAACATAGAAATATTACATAGTAAAAAATAAATAGATTCATTCATACTCGACACATAAATACTAGAAAGCGTTGTTAACAGATAAATACACAAAACAATGCCTACAGAAGCCTTCATTAATGCTGATTTTCTGGAGTAAGGATATTGAAAATACATCTGTCTTTTATCTGCTCTATCAAAGATCTCAATCAAATAAAAGTGATTACGATTTTCTACTTAATCTAATCTACTCAAAAAGATTACAGAGTTGATAAACTTAAAATCATTTCTAGTTATAATTGTGGTTAACAGATTTAAGCCAATTAAAGTTTTCGCTGAAATCAAGTGATTATTCTCAAGTATATAGCCTAGAGAATGTGTGTGCATAAGTGTGAACTTTTGCGTAGATTGGATTCTGTGAGTGCATGTGAATATGGGTGGATTGTTAATGCAGTGATGACATACACCCACACTCAAAGACATTATCTACCATTGTAAAAAGTTGATTATTATTTATTTATAGGACACTGAAGGAAATTAATTAGTAAAAGTTTGAAGGAAAAATGACAACGACATGATATTATCAACTTATCCGTTTTGGATTAATTAGATTTCGTCATCATTTTACACTAATTCGATAAATCTTGTTCATTATTATATATTTCACATTCAGCTAAACATTATTGCCCCTTCTCTCTATTCATTATTTCTTATTTTTATATACATTATATATTCGTGCTTAGTTGTCTTTAGGAGTGACACTTTATCTTTATTTTAATTGGTAAAGTACACTGGGTTTACTCGAAAAAAGTAAAGTAAAGTATAGCAAAATATTGTTGTGCACATTTCGGCCGCTGTACTAGTTCAGCATTATGCACTGATGATAGCACAACGTATGACAAATTCTTTAGATGTCATTTTGTCAAAAAACAAGTGAAAAGAAAATAGAATTAAGTTGAAAAATGTCAATTTTTTATTAGTACATGAAATATGTCGTTGTCAACTTGACTTCGTCTTCACTTTTTCAGAGTAGGATAAAAGTAAAATATCACCCCTAGTTGTAATGTGGAGTCTTGATGAGTATTAATATTTTAAAAATAAATAATGCCTAGTTTATCAAAGAAAATCAACTCTACATTTCTTTTCATTTGGTTCTAATTAAGTACATTATCGACACTTCAGATTACTTCGATATAATCGCTTGCTGTAAAGCAAGAGTTGAAAGTAGCTGGTTTATTGGCAGCGTGGGCATAGAAATCAATCTGTTCTTCAATTGATTTACCCTCAGTTTCATCCATTCTTTGCTTTTCGCGAAGAAAAAACAGCAGAATTCAAAACTTCAGAAAACATCAAGAATGAAGTAGTCTCTGCTGTTTTTTCTTCGACTTTTCGATTGTCTTATTTAAACTTTCATTTTCATTTTTCTTTTTCTGTTGTTGAAAGCATGTCAAAATTTGGCAGAAAATGTATGAATGTGATAGAATATTTTGTTTCTGTTCTGTGCTTGGTGTTTTTCGTATGTCGGTATCGTCGTACGATTACAAGACGGCAACAACAGAATATGACTTTTATAGTAAGCTGAAAGAAATTTTTTGTGTTTGATAATCACATTTGACTGCTTTTTTGTTGTTGCGTATCTTTTTTCTTCTTGCAGAGGCACGAAACATATTTATACAGTGCATTAAAAAGTTTCAAAGACTGGTTTTTAATCGGGCAAAAAACATATTGATTATATACTACCATGGTGAGCATTATCTGGGTTGATTCTGATCCGAACATTCGTCACTCTACAAAATTATTGGAAGCCCAAAACTGGCGTGTTGCATGCTTTAACGAGACGGCTGATGCGTTGAGCGCTCTTCGTGAGGGCCGCTTACAACCAAATCAAATAAATTGTGTTATTACGAGCATGATGGAGCGTGGCGGAAGAAGAGAACGAGGGCTTCTCAATGGACTTCAAATGCTGAATGAAATAAAGATGATATGGAAAGATGTCTGTAGTTACTGTCCACTCATCGCTATCATTAGCTTGACAGCTGATGAGCAAGAATGTAAGGAGCATGGCGCCGAAATCATCGTGCACGGTGATCGCAACAAAATGCTACTCCAAGTCATCGACCGACTGAACAAAAGTTCTACAAGTGAGCATCGCGAGAAGTGGCGGGAACCATTGCTATTACCATGCTTGAATCTTCGAACAGTAACCAAGGCATATCTTGACGAATTGAATCTCAACAGGGTGTACTTTGACACGTTCTCTGATCGTTGCTTTTGTAAGACATGTGAACCAAGACGAATTTGGGAGAGATGTGGTGAGAAATATGCATTGCCTATTGGTTACTACCGTTTTGGTTTGGTACTTCGACACGAATATGCTGAGCGACGTGTCGATGTGCAGAATTGGCCGGTGGCATATCATGGAACTCCGAAACGGAATCTTGATTCGATTCTCAGGCATCGTCGCATTATGTTTCCTGGTGATCAGCTTGACGATGGTACGATTTTACCTGTACGACTTGGTCAGTGTCATGCTTTTGGGTCACCCGTCATCTACGTGTCACCTACTATTCTCTATTCTCAACACGACATATACACGCCACCTGTGCCTTTCGAATATGGCTCTCCTCTCTACTCTCAAAAATATATGATTAAGACAGTTTTGCAGTGTCGAGTGAAACCAAAATGTTACAGAAAATGTATGGAAACACTTGGTTATGGTACTCGAACAATCGATGAAGATTTTAATAGCAATGAAGTCGAATGGGTTGTGTCCGACAAGACAGGAGTCGTACCGTATGGTCTGCTCATTGGCATATTTCCACAATAGACACTAGTTTTTGACTTCTTATTGATATTGTTGGGTCTCAATATATCACTAGTTTTCTCTTTCTACTATGTCTTTGTCATTACCACTAGTTTTTTCGAAACCAATAATTTGTATTTTCGAAAGCGCAGGATGAATAAAAATGTTTTAGCTGGAGGCTAATGTTGCGATTTCAAATAATATTCATAACAAATTTTATACTAAATAGAAGTCCGTCGAAAATGAAAATTAAGAACAAGAGTTAGGCTGTTCTAGAAAATCCTAGAACATTTCAAAGCCTTCATCGAAATTTGAATGGCTAGAATATATTGGTCAACGTTCTAAAAAATTATGATCAACATAAAAAGCATGAACTGATCAAGTTATAACTTTGAGAAATAATCCATATTAGTGTTTCTGAATATATCAAAATGTATAATAGTGTGTTTAGATCAGCTGTAGATATAAATACGAAAATGAAAAATAATAAGGATATAGCAACACAGTAAACAAAAATAAATAAAACAGATCGCTTCTCTAGCGATCAATTATCCTTGGCAAACAGAGATTTTTTCACTTGATGTACTTTATAATAGTATAATAAGGCTAAAGAATACATGTGAGTTCCACATTTCAACCTCAAAGGAATTACGCTAACAAGCTTTTGTTATTCAGAAAAAAAGGATTTTTTTCTTTTTTTTATTAAGAAGCAATTATTATGTAAAGCGTTTCCAAGGAGTCAGAATAAGTAAATTTCTTTTAGAAATTTTGTTTTAGAATGTTGAAATCATTTTATTGATTATTATTGCCAAAATGCTTCGATTTCGGCCAGTGTTTTGCGTTTCGTTTCGGGCATCTAGAATAAATATTATTAAAAAAAAAAACTATTAACATATGAGTCAAGAAAAAAAACATACTAACCTTAAACCATAAGAGACAAAAAGCAAATGAACAACTAACGCAAAAGACAATGAAAACGAAGCCCTGAAATACTGTTCTTAATGTTTGAAAGAGCACAGTTATCACTATACAAAATAGAATAGATATGTATCATATATTTTGATCACTATTTTATTTAATAAAAAAATACTTACATGTATTACAAAACCAACCAGCAAACATTGAAATGGAAAGAGCTGCTGGTCGCATGTCAGTTGTAAATACTTCATTTGGATAAATGTAAGGAATCGGTCCGAGTCCAATGGCAAATAAAGCAATGAAGAGTAATGTTAATGTTAATGAAGCAACAGCTAAAACATTATTTTCTACGAAAAAAAAACTTTACTATAAATATATAGCACACATACGTTTATGAATTTCAACAAAGACACACAACAGAATCAGAATGAAAATAATCATGACAAGTGGATACAGAATTAAAGGTCGACGACCAAATAACTCCACAAGTTTAAGCGAAGCTATTGTTGCAACTAGATTAATTAAACCAGTTGATATTATACCCCAGTAAACTTTATCTTCAACAAAACCGATTGCTGAAAGTGTTGTACTCGAATAAAAAAAAACCTAAAATTTCAAAAATAACGATTGTATAAACAGTTCTTATGTCTTCTTTACATACCGAGTTAATGCCAGAGAATTGTTGAACAGCATTCAATGCTATACTAGTTAATAATGGCCAACGAAAACGTGGCGAAATACAGATGCTATATATGGACATATCTTGCATAGTAACAGTGGCTTCTTGTCTTTCGATTTCATCAAGTTCTGCTTCGATCCAAGTACTCCGACGAAGATTACGAAGCGATCGAGCAGCTTCATCTCTTTGTTGATCTTGTACTAACCATCGTGGACTTTCAGGTAATGTCCAAATAATAAAACAACCTGTCAATGAAAATAAACCAATCCATGACATACCCCAATGCCATGTACTAAAACTCAATGACAAAATTAAATGTCATAATAAATAATCAATGTTAATTTACTTATGTCGACCAAGAAGCCATGGAAGACCAATGATTTGTCCAACAAGAAGTCCAATGACGATGAATAATTGATGAAATGTTACAATTTTGCCGCGCATGGTTCGTGGACTGATATCCATTAAATAAATTGTTGATACAACACAGCACATGCCTACATAAAAAAAAACAAGACTTGTCTTTAATTCGATCTAGTATTTTTCGAATCTGTGTGATAAATTTTAAACGAATTTGACAATGTGCTCTGTTTGTAGTAATCAGCTATATGTCTCCTTGGCAATGAATATCATCTCCATTAATTTTGAATTCATAGATATAATTAAACAGATATATCTTTAGAACTTCTATTGACTTTTTCAACAATAGATTTAAATAAACTCTCGATTTTTATAGAATTCTAATATTATATACTTCTACTAACATAAACTATTTCTAATAAATTGATATTGACATTGCTCATAATGAAGAATAAATTTCATTTAAAATAAAATGAACTATAGCTACATTTTAATACTTGTTTTTATGTCAATAAGAATTCTAGACTGAAAAATATTCCTTCATTTTGTTTTATATTTATACAATCGATATCATACTTACCAGCAGACCATCCAGATAAAAGTCGTGATATGTAGAGAAAACAAATGGCTATATCTTTATGTTCAAGTGCATGGAGGATTGTCCATGGATCAGGATCACCTTGAGTATATCCATGATAAATTTCCAATGTAATCATCATAAGAATTGATGCTACTACTTGAAAGATCATGCTTACAAAAATAGCATTTCTTCTATAAAGAGATAAACAATGGCAAATCAATAAATAGAAAATAAAAATTTTCATTACATACCGCGTTAAAAATATATACCAATATTGTCCAGTTAAACCTCCAATAGTACCACCGATAACAAAACAAACCGTATGCATTGCATCTATTAAATGTTGAATAGGTTGTTGATTGATTGGTACTTCAGGTAAATAATAATAGCCTGTTTTATTCATAAGCGAAACATCATGATAATTACAATTCCACCATATACGTGATACCCATCGTCCCATGTCAGTATCTTTTTGACATGGATATGGATATCCTCTTACCCATGGTACAATAAACTAATGAATATTTTTTTATCAGCATAA
Source organism: Rotaria sp. Silwood2 (assembly GCA_905329745.1). NCBI lineage: Eukaryota > Metazoa > Rotifera > Eurotatoria > Philodinida > Philodinidae > Rotaria > Rotaria sp. Silwood2. Next base: position 11,778 of record CAJNSZ010001989.1, read on the forward strand.
AAAGAAATTTATCAAAATAGGCAACTTACTGTGTTGTAAACATTAGGTCCACCAATATTAACACCCATAACAAAACTAGTTGAAAGTGTTACAACTAGAGTAGCCCAAATCAAACTTGGTGTCCATTTCTGGAAGAGAAAAGAACGGATTTTTTGTGTAATATGCTATGAAATTCTATCATTTGTCCAATGATCTATCCACAGGAATATATTATGATTTTTTGTGATAAATAGCATCAGTAATTTTTATTTATGATGAAACAACATAATGATCTTCTTTTATTATGATAGAGTCTTACCTGATTATTGCTAAAAAATTCAAAACCTTCGGGAACAATGATCGAATTGATTGTTACTGGTTGGATTCGCATATTCTGAACACTAGTAAGCAATACTTTCGACGCTTTTCTGAAACATTTTTTATAGTTAAATAATAAAAACTACTAAGGTTATTCATGATATGTCTATTGATAATTGGAATTAAATTAGTGATATTAACAAATTATTTCATTTTTGAAAGAAAAATTATTTTATCAAACCTATAATCAATAAATTTATATTATAATTTTTAGATGGTATCAGATGCTTCTTTTTTTATTCACAAATATCTATATTATGATATTATTATGTGATATTTTCTCAACGATGGCGAAAGAAAAGACGTCTATTCAAATGTTTTGGGTCAAAGAAAAATAATTTTTAATATAAAATATCCAGATCGACGATTTCAGCGACCGGATCAGTAAATTTCCTTTAGATTTCCTCCGAAAAACTCGGGAAAATGGTAGAAACATGAAGGCAGAAATTCAAGGATCGAATTTGGTACTCAATTTTTTCTAGTTCCGATCATAATCGGGCAGAGTCGACCATCGAATTCGGGCTTTCAAATTTTTACCGTTTTACCGAGTTTTTCGGCCGGAAACAGTCCTTATTTTTCGATCTAGGTATATGAAAAGAAAACAAATGTATTAGGAAGTACTTTTTCCGTTGTATAAATTAAACATTTGTTTTGCATTGATTATAATATCGATACATTAATCTGTTTTCTTTTGTAACTGAACTGAATTATAGAATGGCACAAGGAAATTAGAGAAGACACTTATGAAAAGAATTTTTTTCTGGATGATACTACCAAAATAATACAGAAATAAAAAAGTCAAAATTCAAGTACACACTTTAGATAGGCCTGGAGAGCAATGTATGTTTGAATTAATTTAATAATACAAAATAATTATTCACTATTTGATTGTAGTAATACTATCTAAAAACTTTAGTCTAACAAAAATGAATATTTATAGCTTACGCAATTGAAAGCGCATTTTATAAGAAGGATAAATCATCTAGTACATGAATTCTGCAGACATATTAATAAAAAAATATTCTGAAGAAAATTATCATAACAATGAGTAGTGATATATGGAATTCAATACTATTTGCCTTTTCTGAATTTTGCTTTCGAGAATGGTTGGTTAGAATGATGCAAGAAATATAATAGGTAAATCATTTTCTTTTTTGTGTATGACATAACTAATGCATGTCTACAATTTTTTTTTGAAAAAGATAAAATATATATTTTTTAAAAGAACAGTCGTTGTAATAATGTTTCAAAAGAAGTTTTTAATTGGTTATCTTTTATTTTTCCTAACAATGAATATCTAGATTATTCAAAAAATTATTTCATTAAGAACAATCTTGAACTAAAGAATGTAAGCTAGCTAGAATCTTACGTCACTAGACATCAATGTGGATTTATATGTCATAAGGATTTAGTAAAATAGATTTTGTTAACACAATAATCTATCAATATGTAGCTACTGCTAATATTATTATATAGAATCTCCGTCTTAGAAATAAATAGTTACAGCATCTAATAAGAATTTTATCAAGCAAAATAATACTTCATGTTCAATTCTAATAATCTGATCGCTATTTGCTAACGAGTCTTTCGTTAGATGAAGTCTAATTATTATCAAGAAACAATGTTTATGTTTGAGAAATTTTTACTATGTCAATAGAATTCCTATTATTGACAGACATGTACATGTTTTTTTTCTTGAAAGATAGATTTTCTGTTCTACTTACCTTGTCCTACTCTTCAAGCAATCATATCTGAAATTCTATCGTTTTATTCTATTCTCAATTTATGAAAGACAATGAGAAAACAACATGAACTGAAAAAATTAGAGATGTGTAAGTCAATATGTAAAAAGAGACAGAAATAACTCATTCCATACGTGCCTACTATCTAACTAGAAAAATATGATTCTGATTGAAATAATGAATTTTTTTTTCTAAAAAATGATTCTGTAATTTTGAATCCATAAAAATTTTGTTTTTCTATATCAGATAAAACTGTTAGTACCGTTTAACGATCATTCTCTGGGAATATCGGGAAAAATTTTATTTAAAAAAATATACAGCTCGATTATAAAATTAAACACATTATATACAAGTGATAAAATCAAACAAAATCATCGGGATATTCGTTACGTAGTTCAATATTTGGAATAAATCTTGAGTTTATAATATCCACTCTTTCAAAATATTTTCCAACATCATCTATTGAACATAAATTTTGTACAATAGAATATTTTGCTTGTTGATTTTCAATGAAATCAAATGCTTGTACATTTATATTATCTTCAGCGACATATCTTCTTGAAGCATCATTTGCTAAAATATGATAAAAAGGTTGTTTTGCACCTCGTAATAAATTTGGAATTCCCATACGAATTTGCCATAATGTTGAAGCCATACAAGTTAAATCCCATCCACAAATCACACCCCAATAATTATATTGTTTATGTTGAAATACTTGTCCAGTATAATATTGAGGAGGAGAATCTATTCGTCTTTTTTCTTCAATTGGTAAAGGATTTAAATCTTGATTTCGTATTTTAAGAAGATCATCATTAATTGTTGTCATTGGAGATGAAAGCATTTCAAAAAAACGTATATCCATAGGAAAATGTTCTTCTATAATATTCATCATAGAATTAAAAGCAAATGGTAATGCACCACCACCTAAAATTTTAAGAATGGATACAGCAGCATAAAGACCATACGAATTAAGTGATGATGTTGTATATCTACTAATACTATTTATTATATTTCGAGCTGATCGAATAACTAATTCAATAATTGGAGTAACAGATAGTGGATATGTTAAAGGTCTGTCAAGAACATCAGCTAGACGTACGTTTATTTCATTAAGAGTTATAATTTTACCATCAAAAACACTAATTATTAATGGTATTGAACTATTCAATGGTTGTTCTACTTGTGCCATAACTTCACCAGGCAAACCTATTGGTCGAGCTATTAAATCACATTCATCAGCCAAGGCACAAAATATTGCAACAAGTGTTAATGGAATAGTTGGTTTACCATGAAATGTTGCGAAAAGAAATGAATTTTCCAAATCATAATATTCACTACCACCATTGGCAGCAAGAAATTTTTCTTTTTTCATTGTAGTTATTATTAATTCACATTTTTCATTTATAGTAAGTGTTGAAAATATAGGATCATTAACGAGACACTTTCCAATTAAATGAAGACGATTTAATGAAAGAAAAATACCACATGGGTGAAAACATTGAATAATAAATAAAGCATTAATTAATGCTTTTCCTTCTGTAGGAATTTCTCTTCGATTCTTCATATCATTTAATAGAGTTAAGCCAATATTTCGAGAAATAAGTCGAGCTATGTCTAATGAATAATATTCTCGAGTAAGATTACGTAATTTAAGATTTATCGAGATGTCCAATTGTTTTGATGTGTCAATAGAAGATGAAAAGTATTGTTTGAGAACATCAAAAGCCAAAAGACCGTAGTTTGATGAGATAAGATCAGCATTATGAATTCCTAAATAATTTTAAACATCAATGAAAGATAGAAAATAGGCAAATCTATCCATTTTAGAGTAGAATGTAATTATTTGTCAATTTAATGAAGACACTATTAAGAAATATCATCTATGAATATATAAATATAACTTACGTTTTCTTCGAGTGGATATTATTTCATTTAGAAGAAATCGAATATGTTTATCTTGAAGTGATCTTTGTATAAAATATTCTTGCCATGTACAATCGTCAGAAGGTTCGGTAAATCTGAGAGCTGAACCGGGCAAATATTCCTCATCAGAATACTCGATTGAACTAGTTGCATATGTATACCTATAAAGAGAATGTTTTAAAATGAAATAGATCTATACAATAAACAAATGCGTGCATATAAAAGCTTTTATTGTTTGAATCTGATACATATAATATGAAATGAATAATTTCTTTCAATGATTATTTATTACAATTCAATCGGGTTAACTGACTTATGTGTTTTTTTTTTGTCAGTAAATCTTAACCATTTATTCGTACTCTTACAATCAAATATGAAAAAATTGAAGTAATAAGTCTAATTTGAATCAGATTTTTTATTTAACAATGAAAGTCGGATTATGAAAAATTTTGTCTAATAGGTGTAAAGGGAAAAGTCAGAATTCCAAGAGTTCTTGCAATTAACATAATCAGTTCATGTTATATTCGTACGTCAAATCATTTATTTTAAGAATTTTCATTTTTTCATCCATTCTATATATTCTAGTTATTTGTATTATTTCTAAGTCACTTATATGAAGTATAAGAATTGAGTACCTTTTTAGAAAATATTGCTGCCATATTTTATCATCACGTGTAATTATATTCATTCGATGGCATGTCTGTGCCAAAGCAGATGTATCTTCTGGAGAAAGATAAGCAAGAATAAATCGAAATAATTCTGGTGGAAGAGCTTCAATTGGCGAAGTCATTGTGAAGACATTACATATAGAATGCAAAAAAAAGAAAAAAACCTTCAATAGTTTTTTTATTTTTTAATGTCATGCAAAAATCAGCACTAAAAAAAAAGCCAAGAGTCCTTCATGTTGAGTAGTAGAGATATTCCATAAATTCTTTGGCACTTATTTTTTAATCAATGATAAAATGTTATGCTTATTAATCATCTTTTATATCAACCTAGAGTGCACCAAAAGTAGCGGCGATAACATTGAAATGCCGTCGAAAAAAAATACGAGGAAAACTTCTTTTGGTATGTACAGATAGAACAAATAAACAAATATTGCTTTATGTTTGATTTTTCTTCAATTGTTGTCATAATAAAAAGTATGAAGATCATCATTCATAAGGCTGTGAATTTGTTCAATATTTTCAAATGTTTATTCGATTAAAGGTCTATGAGATCGTGCTATATCTTCAAACTCTTCTTGACCTTCGCGGAACCATTTAGACTATCTTTCAACTGTCATAAGAGCCGAAGCATTATTCTTGTAAACAAAATATAATTCATTTTGAACAACTATTGCTTGAGTATGAAGTGCAGTATGGACTTCTCTGTAAAAGAAAACGTTTTTCTTATTCATCTAAAATAATGATGAATAGCTTTCATCCAAAGTTAATTATTATAGTATTAATGGAAAAATATCGATTATGTTTTGTACTATAAGTGCATATAAAAAGAAAATTCCTTCGAGTTTTCTATGCGATATTATACTGCTATCTCTACTACTTAAAATATGCCTTAGTTATTAATATTTAGAATTATTGAAAGAATGCAACATAGCTACACAGTTGTTTTATGAAATAAAAAAAAAGCGAATAAGTACGCTTATTGCTCTTTATCTGACAGCTGATCGTCGCCATAATAAGTATACTTTGATCTCTATGAATTTTCTAGTTGAATAGATTTCAAAAAAGAAGAATAGCATTAAAAACATCGAAACATTTGGCAATTTAATGCAATTTATGTAAATAGGTATTTTATTTTTTTAATAATAAAATGGAACTTTTTGGGTAAATAATGGATTACTAGGTGGCCGTTTGAAAATTATTTGAAAAAATCAATTCAAATTCACCATTGGGAAAATTTATTGGGAATGTGCTGAGAAAATAGGTTTGACTGAGCAGTCGAAAATTTGGAGGGTTTTTCAGGAAGGTCTCAAGAGATATTCACAAGTGATTTCAAGCTTTTCATCTCATCATTTGTCCAAGAGCAGGAGAAAATTTTACTGCTAAGCCTCTAAAAGATTTTATTTTTATTGATGTGTGACTGACATAGAAATGTTTCCAAATACAATGGCGATTTCTATATTTGTATAATTTTATAAAAACACTGTCCTTTGAAATATTTGTATCTTGTCTAAGTTTTAATTAAAAGAAAAATCCTTTGAAGATTATGCTAGTAGAATAATCTCTGCTCTTGGACAGAATATGAGATGAAAATTGCTTCGGACTTCCCTAGAAAATGATGCTTCGAACTTCCGACAGTTCAGGCAAAATTCAGCAAATGTTTTTCGGTCAAAGCCGTTTTCTGATCACTTTCTGCTGACTAGAACGACCTTTCAAAAAATACTTAAATAAGCATAGGTTTACTCTGTTCCATTCTTATTAAACATCGTGCGTTGCTGATCTTTAAACTTCACTTTTCCATCCTTATTTTATCAATCATTTGTATATAATTCATGTTTTTCTATTTATTATTGTACGACTCTTTTCCCTGTAATCTCAGGTAAAATGCATAATGTACTATCTAAATAGTTAATAATTACTTAATTAGTGCTCATGTCAGTCAACGAGTACTCATCGAATGAGCACTTAATCAATAAATATTCCGTTAATGATTGTATTACTCATTCATTAAAAACTAATTAGATGTTTACTAATGAATGAATTATTTATTTAATAACTACGTAATGCCAACAATCTAAGGCTTTAATTCAAGAGTTCCTATTCATGTGAAACATAAAACATGTGCTAAGATTGATTGGTAAAATTTGGGCAGAAGAAAAATAAGCTCGAAAACTCGACTCAATCCAGTTGCGAGCTCGTTTTCGTGAGCGAATGAAACAATAAAGATTCGATATCTATTTACATTCTCAACTTCACCATTTGAATTCCCAAAAAGGTTGAAACTTTTGTCTTGAAAAAAAGTCACTTTTTCTTACCTAGATGCCACTGCTACTCGGAACTATAACCCATTCCATTTAAAATACTATCGATTGTGCTTCTTTCAATGGTAGCCTGTGTAATGACAAACTGAATTGAGTAGCTTACCAGCACTCTCGGCAATGATATTTATTTTGCTACTTCACGTCTCCAGAATGTCCCTACTTCACATACAACACACGCTTATATAGAAGAGACAAAGGAGAGAGAGATGAACGCAGGAAAGAACAATAGAGAGAGGATAGAGAGGAACGAGAAAAAGGAGATCAGTGGAGTGTAACATCAAGGGTGCGGGTGGGTGGGTGTGGGTGTGGTGGGGGGGGTGGGGGTGTACAGAGGAACCACAATCACCCCCACCAACACCCACGCCCACACCCCC
>CAJNSZ010001990.1:0-19146 GCA_905329745.1 Rotaria sp. Silwood2
CAACCATTTTTTTTCCAGATGATACCTCTTCTCATTCTCTACAAAACTGTATATTTCAATCAACTATCTATATATGTATTAATATAGATAACGTCAATTTACAGAGTGGGGTCGAAACTTATGGACCACCCTTTAGTAAGTAGATGAATAAAAATCGTCTAATTTTTATTTAATTCGCACGTACCGTTTACTGGATTAAAGACATATATTCGAGTGATTAGATTGCTGGAGTTCATACAACAATAAAGTGATTAGTATTCATAGAAAGAGGACACACAATGTAAATACTAGTGCTATCATAAGTGTAAGAGTTCAAATTAGATCAATTGTCGCATTTCAACAAGTGTACATTTCTACAAGTTTGTTAAAGGTTTCAAGTACATTAGTTGAAAGACTATTGAGAAAATTCTGCTCTAGTTGTATTTGGAAGTGCTATACCAAGCTTAATATTTACTAACGCCTGCCGGGGGCGTTTTTCGAACTTCGACAGAGACCTGCAGATGTTTCGATTGAAGCAGAAGGCGACCCTGGGCTGCCGGTAGCCAACCGTCTGATTTCAGGCTAGCAACCTGCCAATTAGACATTAAGCATTCATTGCTGAGGAAAAGACATTAAACAAATGTGAGAACTCACAGTTCTCAGTGCCTTTTGGTGGATGGAATGTTCGATCATGCTTTCATTATTCAGAATAACAATTGATCGTTAAACCATTACAAAAATATAACATTCAAATAGCAGCATTATGTGACACAGCAATTTATGATTCAGAAACTAAATCAATTGGAGACTATACATTATTATATTCTGATCTTTCAAATGTCAATAAAACACGATCAGCTCATAGAGTGGCAATTTTACTGGATAAAAGAGCTGCAAACAACTGGAAACGGTCAGGTTCAGAATGACAAGCTATCACTGAGAAAATTATCAAACTTAGATTGAAATGTACACTAATTAACATAATCTTTATCGCTGTCTATACATCAGTTAATCCATCAAACAAGACAATGGCCAATAATAGTGACATGTTTTACATGGACTTACAAGAGACAATGGATGGATTATCGGAAAAAGATATGATTATATTAATGGGTGATTTTAACGCACGTATTAGTCAATCTCAACATCCTACAACGTGCCGCACTGTTGGACCGTTTACGGTGGACGAGCAAAATGAAAACGGCGGGAGATTAGTCGATTTCTGCACCACAAACAATCTGGTTATATCGAACTCATTTTCCAACACAAGTCAATGCATTAAACTTCGTGGATGCACCCTGACTAGGGGTGGGAAGTTACCGTTCCCAGACCGTTACGTTCCCAAGTAACTGGTAACGGAAAAGTTCCCGCCATTACCAGTTCCAGGGTAACTGGTAACGGCGGGAACTTTTCCGTTACCAGTTACCTGGGAACGTAACGGGAACTTCCCACCCCTAACCCTGACACGAAAAAATTGGCATTTGTTAGATTATACATTGGTGAATAGAAAATTTAGATCAAGTGTAGAAGATGTACGATTTTACAGAAAAGTAAGTGGAAGCTTAGGTAAAGATCATCAGCTCATGAGATCCAAAATAAAATTACATCTGAAATCAAGAAAGAAAAATAAATCACACAATCAGTTTCGACTGGATCGTACAAAATTAAATGATGACCATGTTGTGGAGAACTTTTGGAAGGAAGTATCGAGGAAGCTCGAAGAAACAAAAGATGATAATGTCAATGTTAATGAGAAGAATGAAACACTGGTACAATCTCTCAAAGAAACTGCAAATAAACATTTGAATTTAGCAAAAAAACAACCATCAGAGACAAAAAGAATGATTGACGAAAAAGATTTTAGACGCAGTGAAAAAGAAATCAACAGCATTTCTCAGGTAGCAACAACATCATGGATCGATAGCGAAACCAAAATATCGAAAAAAGCACGTCACAGAGAGAAAGCTAGTAAAAACATTGATTGACAAAAGACAGATTGAATATTGGGATGAACTGGGTCTAGAGATTGAAAATGCTATCAAACAACATGATTCTGCCACGGAAAATACGGTTATCCGACGACTTAGAGGTGGAAGATAAAACATGGAAAATGTACCAATATACAACAAAAACGAAATTTTACTTGTCAACTCTAAAGACACACTGGAAAGATGGAAAAAATTCTATTCGGAATTACTAAATGTGAACTCTATTGTTGATCCAATATTATTAGATCAGAAAAAACCCGCATCGTTGTCAACAATGGAATGACATCGCCTAGACAAAGAACCAACTTTAGATGAGGTGCAGCAAGCTTTGAAACAAATGAAAAATAGAAAGGCACCAGGACAAGATGATATAGCAGTTGAATTATTGAAAGCGGGTGGTGTATCGGTGATTAAATGGCTACACGATATATTTGTTGATATTTGAAAGAATGAACAAATGGTGGACGACTGGACTTCGGCAATTTTAATACGACTCTACAAAAACAAAGTCGCTAAGAAGATCTGTGATAATTATCGAGGTATTTCTCTGCTGGTAGTGGCTAGTAAGATCTCTACACGGGTGATTCTTAATAGAATTCAGCTGTTAATTGACAAGCAACTGTTAGAAGAACAAGCTGGTTTTCGAACGAATAGATCAATAATCGACCATGTCTTTATTCTTAAAATGATTATGGAAAAGGCAAGAGAGTTCAACAAGCCATTACATATGTGCTTTATCGATATACAGAAGGCTCATGATTCAATAAACAGAGATATTCTATGAAAAATTTGTCGACACTACGGTTTGACCGAAAAGATAGTACAAGTATTGAAATTAGTGTACAAAAACACTAGAGCACAAGTTAGAATCAACGGTGAACTGTCTGAGGTTTTTGATATTGAAACCGGTGTGATGCAAGGCGGTATTCCATTTCCTGTGCTATTCAATATAATATTCGATTTTATTATTAGAAAAGTAGTAGAACAATGCAATGCTGAGAGTGTGACACTTGCTTATAGAAGCAGTTACTTCTACCATGATACTAGAGATAAGTTCGAAAATTTTGAAATCTTGGTTTTAATGTATGCTGATGATTTGGTTGCATTGACTGAAACTCTTGATGATCAAGAGAATTTTATTAAGATCTTTGTAAAAGTTACTCAGGAATATGGATTAACTATGAATGCTAAGAAGACCTGCATTATGTCAACACAACAGTTTAAAGAAGATGTCAATAGAAAAACTGCGAAGAAGCAAAAAGTGGATTTCTCTGATACTGATATTATTATCAGAAATAAAAAACTTGAAAAACTAGGCTCGTTTTCATATGTGACCAAGGATCAGAGAAAGAAATAGCAACAAGATTAGCGAAGTCAATAACAGGGTTCAATGTGTTAAGAAATATCATTTGGTATCGAAAAACAATATCCATAGAAGCTAAACTACGAATCTTTCCAGCGTGTGTTTTGTCGGTTCTATTATACGGCATTGAAGTTTGGTCATTAATTGTTGCTCAAGAAAATAGAATCAACACATTCTATATGAAATGCTTTAGAACGATACTTGGTTTGAATTTAGGGGATCGTGTATCAAATCAAACAATACTGCAGATATCCGGTCAACTCTCAATTGAAAATCTGAAGCGACGTAACCGATTAAGATGGTTTGGCCATGCAAATCATATGAAAAATGAAAATGGGCCACATTTGGTAAAGAAAATAATGTTTTCGTATTTCCCAAGAAAGAAACGTCCTGCAAATATTGGGGTAAGAAAAAGGTGGGAAAGCAAGATTATGGATGATATCGAGAAATTCGGCATCAAAAATTGGAGGAGAGACACTAAAGATAGAAACAGTTAGCGTAGAATAATTAACAAACATGTCAAAATTAATCATGTTCCTTCAAACATTAATTTAATTATACAAGAGTTCAAAGATCATACAGATAAAAGAAGATCAGAAGATTTGGTCATCTCATATGGAATATCTCAGCGGAAGGTGGCTGAAGTGTTGATAAAGGACTTTCACAATATGTATGAATGCCCCAACTGCAAAAAGAAGTTTAAATCGCAAGGAATAACCGGTCATGTAAGAGCGTGTGCAGCTCAGTTCTAACCGAATATCTAGACTACAAAAAATATATTTTATCATTCATATAACACTTATGTATTAAGAAAAACGATTAACAAAGAATATGAGAGAACGTACTCGTTATTCTGTAACTTGGCAATTTAGATCATGTGGATCAATGTGTAGGATGACAGAGGTGTATTGAAATGACATATTCTACATTGCGGAGCCTTGATGTGTGAAATGCCTACAAAAATGGGTTGCGAAATTTCATCACATTAAAAACAACAAGGTCGTAAATAAAATAAAATGAAATGCGGTTTAGTGTCTTATCAAACTCTTCATAAAAATATTCGATCACAGCACATTTAGTAATAGTAAATATGATCATCAAAACTTGTCGATTATAGATCAATAGTGACTGTCTAACGATTGTAATAAAATACTTTTTTTAATTCAATGCAAAAATTCTCTGAAGTCGACGACAAAATGATAATCGTCACGAAAGTTTCTTTTTCGTTAGTAAATATAAATGATCATAGTAATGACAGTCATTTTACTTTGCTTTCGAAATGTTTATGATAGTTTTTGGTCTCTTGTCTATTACATAAGAACACATGTTTGTTATTTCCTATTGATCTTCTTTCGATGACAAAACTAATGGTGTCAAATTCTTTAGATTTGAGTAAGCATGCTAGTATCATAACTTTCAGTAAAAAAAGTTTTTTTTAATTTAAAATGGTTAGTTTGTTAGATTGTGAAAATTAGATCACTTCTCCAAAGTTTACGAATATTTCAATGCTGGATTTTGCCTTACTCTCAAAGTTAGATCTGGACGAACTATCCATAAGTTATGAAGTGGCTAAATAGATAGCATCGACAAAGTTTTCACAATTAGGAAATGAGATTTATTTTCAAGATCGACATTTAGTTCATCCGTAAAAGTAGGACGGGTCGAATTTTGACTGCATCATACAATTCGATGTATTGATGACACTCAGTGAAAAATGAGTTAGATTGTTAAATTCAGTAGGTTTGTGACAAAGGATCTTGATGAAATATATGATTGATACAATCAATAAGCGATGGCGACATCTAGATCGAGAGACAAAAAGAAAAGATTATGGTAGTGGTAGCGATCTGCAGAACATGGAAAATGAAAGCAAGGACAACTTAATCTATATAGCAAGTTAGAAAAGAGAATACCTTTTATCTCCACACGTAACTACTATAACAAACGATTCTCAAACAGTGTTTGGACGTTATGTAGGTGAATACAACGTGACGCCGCATCTGGTGTATGTCATGTTTCATCATATACCTAACGTACAAAAGGATAAATATGATATTTAAGTTAAATCAATGTTCAAATCGAGAATATTAACAAAGGACATTAAACCATTAGCGCTAAATGAATTACTTTGTGAAAATTAGAAATCATTTTGCTTTAATATTACAAGCTATGCTGTTTCTGGTGACAATAACAAGCAACAAAGTGCTAAACCATTACGTTTTCATAAAATAGAAAATATGATTGATTATATTTTTTCACTAAATATGCGTTGAAGCTTTTATAATGCTGTACTGGATACAGATATTTCTAATACAATGAAACAGTATCATCGCAATGACAAGGATAAAATAATTAAACATATATTATCTTTAACCATCTGATTATAAGTGTCCAATGTGTTTACGAGTAAAATCGACAGGCGTTGACACAAAAACTATTGAAACGTTTTGGGTTTTGTGAATTGTCACAAAACGAACAATGAATTTCAATATTTTGATTTTTATTGTCGTGATAATGTGCTAAAAAGTGATGATGTCAAGTCCGATGTCAAAATATATGAACCAGTTGATTCGACTAGGGGTGGCACTTTAACTTTACTTTAAAAATGAAAGTTTAAAGTCTACTTTAAAAATGAAAGTTTAAAGTCTACTTTAAACTTTAAGAGTTAAAGTTAAAGTATAATACTTTAAAACTTTAACTTTAATAAAAGTAGTGTAAAAATGAAAAATAATTTTTAGCTCTTTAAGTGCGATTTTGTGTGGTTTTTAGAGTAACTTTAAACTTTAAACTTTAAAAAAGTTAAAGCACTTTAAACTTTAATAAACAAAGTTTAAAGTTACTGTAAAAACCATATAGAACTGTATATAAAGAGCTAAAAATTGCTTTACATTTTTACACTACTTTTATTAAAGTTAAAGTTTTAAACTATTATACTTTAACTTTAACTCTTAAAGTTTAAAGTCAACTTTAAACTTTAAGCACTTTTTTTTTAAGTTTAAAGTTAAAGTACCACCCCTAGATTCGACACAAGCCGATTGCCGAATGAGAAAATTAGAATGGGATTATGTTTTATGTGAAAGTTTTGGATTTAGAAATTTAGAAATTCATGTACCATTTTATGCGCATGTATGGAATCGAGTCGAAGTCGAACCAACTAAACCAGTACAAATGTTTATTGCTGTGAAGAATGATCTGGTAGTTGGTGAATGCCATATAACTTTAGCTATTGGTATTCCTTGTTTATTCAATGTAACAACGCTAAAAAATGGACGTAGTAAAGGCATAGGCAAAGCAGTAGCACTAGCAGCCATGGTAAGCGCTAGAGAATCAAATTATTGTTATATGGTGCTGCAAGCAAGTGATATGAGTGTATCTATCTACAAAAAATTGGACTTTAAATCTATTTCACTATATAAGACGTTCGTTAAAATTGTCGCAGCTGTATTACAAAATAATCAAAATGTTACTGGTAATGTTTGGCAGTTCAGCATTCACAACGACTTATATATATTATTCGAAAACTATCGAAGAATCTTCTAGTAGTTATGATGATTGTAATGACAATTATGGGTATATTCATAGATACAATGTTTAAATAAGTCATGGTCAGTTCGCATTGATATAAATACTCTAAGAATGAGAAAGTTTGAACTACAGTAGTGGACAAGAGCCTCCACCCTAGAAGATCTCAACTACCACAAGTACTGGAAGTATGAAAATTTGTATGCATATAATCTACTAGTTAAGAATGTAGATCAGAGCCATGAGCCTGCTTCGATTGCTAACATGCAATGAGAATTATGGTGGATATCAATGGAGAGCACTTATTTTTCCTTTGAACTTTATATAACTGACAAGAAAGGGCTTCATTGGTCAGCTAATTTCTTATTATTCACAGCTATATTCTAGCTATATACGCTATTAATTTCATCGAAGCCTATAAATCCTTACTAAATAGAATTGTGGCTAATTTACTGTGATTATTCGAAGAGAGAAAACTTCATGAAGCACCCTAAAGAGTATAACTCAGTAATGCTTCAATAAATCAAGTTCAAACTTTCAAAGAAACTTTGCTTGTAGCTGAACATCATTATCTGCATGTTTCGAAAAAGAACTGTCTTTCAAAGAGAAACGGCACGCCAATAGTTATCGTATTGGCATCAAGAATTCAGAGATCTTCAGAGACAGGAGTCTTACAGCAAATAGCATGATTTTTTGAGTGAAGAAAGATCGTATATTTGATAAAAAGTAACGCAAAACCTAGTAGGCACATTTTTCAGGTCAACAACTTTGAAGCAATAATAGGCTTTGTTCATCATAATTTTTGTTGCATTTAAGCAATCGAGACAAGCTTATTGATCTGATCTACATTTTCGATGGATTATATGCACATAAATTTTCAGATTTTCAGTAACTGTCATAGCAGAGGTCTCCCAGGATGGAGACCTTTATCCACTACTGTATGTAGTTTTCTTAATAACTTTACCTATGTTGATCTTCAGTGCATCTATTATAGCAGCGCACAGGCCACCTTTAATATACATCGAATAAATAATGTTCATTAGTCGTTTGCGAATTCTGACTTAGGTCTGAATTATTTATTGAAAATCAGCTTATGCTAGTTGTTCACAGTTTTATCACTGACTCATGTATGTGAAGCTAGCAACAAATTCGAACTTTTTGCCTAATATTTCTTCTTTACAACCTGTACTGGACATTTCCAAGATAGTGCAGAAAGAAAGAGGACAGGGGACGGTTTCTACGTAAAACGGCCCTACATGAAAATCATTTCAGAACACATTCTACAATTAAATTTCAACTTTCTCTACATAAGACTGAAGCGTGCGGAAGTCTATCCGACCATCCTTTGAGACCTCTACTCGACATTTCTAACTAGGATATTCGTAGTATCAATTTTACCATCCTGCTCAAAGGTTCACCGAGGCTGTTCACCATATGAAACTCATACTGTCAGCAGAGATAGAGCTTTTCAAGAGCTACAAAATGACTACAAAGTATAAAGGAAAAGTTGCTGTGCTGGAGATTTTTGCAAAGACCATACTGTCTGGATCCGATCGGAAAGTTGGTGGATGGGATAGTGTTGTTGATACGATCTGGACTATCGCTCTTGATAGCATGACCATTTTTTCGGTGTAAGTAGAGCATTTGGAGAGCCACGAAATGACTACGAAATGTAAAGGAAGATTTGCTGTGCCCCAAATTTCAAAGGACCACATGGTCCGAATTCTATGGAAAGCCAATAGATTTGGTAGTATGGCTCATACGAGCTTCACTATCGCCAAGATACGATGACCATGGTTTTGTGTGGAGATAAATGTTTTTGAGAGTAGAAAATGACCAGAAAATATAAAGGTAAATTTTTCGAGTGTACATATGTGTTGGTAGTGATAGCCAGTGTAGTCTGGGTTTTGGATTGTGAGGTATGAGTGTTTTGTCATGAAGATGGATGTGAGTATTTGTGTAGGTGTTGCAATGCACTTAGGTCATGGCAACATCTAGCAGGATAGCGGCATTCACCAGGTCCGAGTCATAGATACACCACATGTACACTCACACCTACACCTACATCTACACTCTACCGGGCACCCTTCTGACAACGACACTGGATGGCGTCGTCCTCTTTCTCACTCACACACTAGTCGCGAGTTTTCCATTACAGCTTTCAAATCTCTTCGCTATGTTACATTGTTCGGAAAGTTGGTGCAATTTGAATGGTGTGAAATCTTAGGTTAGCAGCTGCTGCATTTTATCGACGTAATGGCCTTTGGTAAAAGCTACACGTAGTTCGTTTGTAACGTACGATCCTTCACCACTGTTATTACTTTGAATAAAGCAGTACTTCTTAACCTAAGATTTCATAGTATACGAGTTACGCGAAGTTTCCGGATAATGGGATACTATGGCGTTCTTTGTTTTTGTCAGGAGATTTGCATGGTGTACTCGTTCGATATTTTAGAAGGCAATACTTTGCTACTGTGTTTATGATCGCTGTGCCGCTGTGAAAAGGTCAATCTGCATAGAAAAATTGACGATCATGTGGTGAGTGAGACTGAAGATCATATGAACCATACTATCAGCTACATTGGCTCTCCTAGCGGCTTCCGATTATGTGGTCGCTCGAATTTTTCAAGCACAGCAAATTTTCCTTTACATTTTATAGTCATTTTGTAGCTCTCGAAAAGCTCTATCTCTGCTGACAGTATGAGTTTCATATGGTGAACAGCTTCGCTGAAGCTTTGAGCGGGATGGTGAAATCGATACTACGAATATCCTAGCTAGAAATGTCGAGTAGAAGTCTCAAAGGATGGTCGGAAAGACTTCCGCACGCTTCAGTCTTATGTAGAGAAAGTTGAAATTTAATTGTAGAAAATTTTCTGAAATTGTTAACGTTCGCGCTCACGAAGAGCGACGAACACAGTTAACGTGTGTGTGTGGTTTATTCTCTCTGTTTATTCTTTGACAAAACAAGTGCTTATATACGCACATGAAACTAAGGACAAAATATAGAAGAATACAGAGGTTAATCAAGTGCAAAGGAAAGAAATAAAAGAAACGAAAATAACAAAGAAAAGAGAATAGATAGGATCGAGGTAGATGTTATAGAAGAACACACTGTAACAGAAATGATTTTCATTTAGGACCGTTTTGCGTAGAAACCGTCTCCCGTTCTTTCATGCTTTTTTGAAAAACTTCAAGTTTATAGCTCCAATACTTTTTCAAAGTTGTAAGTCAACTTTATTATTGTGAACTATTTATGAAACTATGCCTCTTACCAATAGTTTGTTTTGTTTATAGTAGGAGAAAAGTTTTTAAGCATTGAAAACATTACCATCGCGTTGTTTGTCGTATTGCAGCATGTACTACTAAGATTCGATAGCTACAGTAATGACTCTTTCCTGTATCTTTTCTTCTCTTGTGGCGCAGTGGTGATAATTCGTCATGCGAAATGATGAATGCTATAGTCTAATTTGTTTAGTATTAGTATCTCATTTTCTGAATATAGAATCAGTGACTGTTGATTAGTGCTAGAAAAACTATAATATGTTCCTATCAACGTCTATATACGAAAGTTTGTATTAACGTAGCTCTGTTGTTGCATCATTGATGAAGTGAGAATTGAAGTTATTGAGAAGGCCTTCTCAAGCTAAGTACGTCAATCATTTCAATCGGAACGATTTAAATAATGCTTACAAGTGGATTTTTTCCTGTGAATAACTAGTAAAAATCATAGCAGTAATATATGTCGATGTTAGATATGTATCAATCCCAGTTACGTGGGCATTAGTTCGATTCTGGATCTGATTCATATTTAACATATATGATGACTAGTTGTCATAGAAAAAGGGCCAAAAGAGATTAGTACACAAACAGTGAACGTGTGCCTAGTTTTACTGATACCAGTCCATCAGTCAGAACTGGAACTGGCGAATACCTAACTGTTGTGATATTCAATGATTAGAAATAAAACCACCGAGAATAAGGATACCATGCTTGAAAAGTTCAGTGTTATTTCAGCTCGATAACATGCAAATCCTAATTAATACCCGTGGCTGCTGTCTGCGAAGTTCACTGTTTATCTGATATTTAATAGTGTAGATCATAGACGTTTGCTTCAAACATTAGTAATAGATTTACAGACGACTATCTCATGGGAAAGATATCTTGGAAAAATTTAATTCTACTTCCAATTGATTAATCTGTTACCTATTCAATAGCTGATTATTTCAAAAGAGAACAGTGTCAATTAGTAGTTGCATAGACATCATAACAGCTCGATGAACAAAACTGTGTAGCCCTTTACAGGAGATCATAAGACTTAAGGTCAAGATTCTCATATGAAATTCAAGTTAGCAGAAGAAATTGTAATTGAGACAATGTTAATAAGTATCATTAAGACTAATACATTTCTGAAGGCAACTTCTTCATCGTTTCTTCTTCTTCTTCTCCGACACTAATTTAGTGATACAAGCGACATCAGACAATACACTGTTGGAAAAATGTCTTTCCAAAAATATATTGACGACTAAGTGATGTTTTGTATAGTATCGTATAAACACTTCCTACAGATAATGCTTAACTAATATCTTTACGTTCAACTATCGACATGACCGAAATTAATCGATGCCTTCTACGAAAATTCAAACATACATACGGTGTCATGTCTTACAGGCGATGCATATCAATATCCTTTTCGTTTGTTGAAATTCACGAGAGCCATGCATACGATCTATGAAAAAGTGCCGAAGATTTTGAGTGTATCACATACGTTCTCTTTACATTTTGCCTTTCAGCTTACAGACGTCTGATATAAGTATTGCCGGTCCTTGTCTTATCTTTTGATGAGGAAACAGTATATTTTTTGTGTAGAACATAAATTATTTGCAGAAAATGAACGATAACACATTCATAATCGTACTTTCCTTCTGTTTTTGTCTTTGCAGATGGCAATGTTTTCGTACATAGAAGGCTTAAGTAGCTGCTATAATTTTTTAATCAACGTTTGATATGTAAATGAAGATTGGTGTATTCTGTTTGATGTCACAGGTTATTCTTTTTTCTAATTTTCAACAAAGAGAGAACCAAATTAATACTCAGATAAACTGATGCTGAATCAGCAAACCTCGATAGACGTGATAACGTATTTTTGACTCTTCTGTGAAAGCAAACTTTTAAGATACTACTATACAGAATGACGAACAGTAATCGTCTTGCATATTCTGGGCTCTCTCTTTTACATATTTCGATTGCACAATTCTTTACTAAGATATTGTGTTGTTCAAAGTATTCCTCACAAGTTTTCTTGTTGACTTTTCTAAAAAGATTGAATTGATGTAGTAAGGATTATAAAACCGAAAATGATAATTTTCAATAACACTAAATGATGTCCTACGCTGTAAGCTACCCAGGTCATGCATTTATAACGACCAGAAACGATCGTATATAGCCATTTACGATGCCGTATATGGCCGTTCTTCTATGCACCGTATTACGGCAGTAAATCGCTGTGTTGTAAACAGTGACACACGGCTGCAATACACGTCACAAAAAACACCGTAAAACAACGCAGCTACTCCCCCCTCCCATTTTTAGGACAATTCTCAGTCATCTTCGGTCCGATTCTAGGATTATCGGGGACGCTCCTTCCAATGAGAGGTATATGTGTAGGGCTCCGTCTTTTGTATCACCGCGAAATGGCTTGTCGAAATCTGATTGGTCAATCGATATGTACCGATTATCGCTGAGAGCCGGTGGAATTTGATGGGGGCCGTAAGCGATGAGTGCTTACGCTGGTAGTTTGTTATCGGTGTAATACTAAGGAAACGGTTGTTTACGATTGCTGGATACGGCAACCGAAAACAGCTAGCGTATACAGTTCGTTATAGCATTTTATCTTATGCACGTATTCGATCGCCGTATTGTTACGCTGTTCGTGAACAGTGACGATCTATGGTGGTTGTTAATACACTGTAAAGTATCGTTAACGATTACCATCAATAAATACTGTAAACAGATGATGTATACGATGTCTTACGATCTTTTTCGAACAACATATACAGTCATCGCATTGCTACGCTAGCTGTAATGTGCCGTAAAGCATCGTTTATTATTGCTGTAAACGGCTACAGGAAACAGTTACCGTTATCTGCCGTAATTGGTTAGTGTACGACTGACCATGCTGACCTGGGTACTTTTAAGCAGTTACTGGACTGAAATTAATCATGTTAGTTCATTGTTCTTTACGAAATTTTTCAGATTGTTGATCGGCTTCATATATCCAATTCAACAATATAAAATCAAACCTATAGGATGTAGAAATTAACAAGGAAGAAAGTGACAGTTGACGAGTTAACTATCGTTCATATCAATTTTATGTTTCAAGCTAATGACCAGACGTTCTAATTACTATAAGTACTCCAGATAAGAATTCCATTGTTGAGCCTATCACCATATGATACTATTCGTACCTGATTTCGAGCGACCAGATTGTTTAGTGGAAAGGTGTCTGGAAATGGTGTGACTTTGATATGTAATAAGTTAAATTTTTGCTGGAGAATAAAAAGAGCAAACAATCCATAGTACATGGAGGAGAAGCATTTTGAAGTTTTATCTTAACATAAAAAAGTTGGAGTTCAAACATGTCTCTATTTGTAACATAATCTGATAGTAGTACACTTAGATGATCAAGAAATGAACAACCGACTGTTAATATTAATCATTCATGAGTGTACAGTCATGCATTGAATAACTACGGCTAAAAACCGTTAATAAAATGATCGCCATTTACTACTGTATCAATTGTAAAACGTTAGTATCTGTGACTTGTCTTCATTCAATGAAAAGACACATATGATAAGTCAAACATACACCTTTCCTGTTGTAATACGCTATTTATCATAAGATATTCTATCTGGTCTGCTATGCTGTGAATATATTTCATGAGAAAAGGAAAAGAATTGAAGCATTGAAAAAGGAGTACAATTTTTATTATTTCATAGTCTGTTTTCGAAGATACAGGTGCCAATAAGGAACTGTATTACGGCACAAATACTATCGTAAATCATATTCATGTTTGGTCATATACGACTGTAACGCAGTAAATATGAAAAACTTAGTTCACAGTTCGTATACTCTCAGTTACACTCTTTGAGACTATGGATCTAAGTCGTATGTGTATATGCGGCAAGGTCATAGAAAATAGATATGCGAAAGAAAAAGGAGAATGAAACTTAAAAACAAACAGGATGGAGAACAACACGCGAGCAATCTCGCGCGAAATGGATGACAACAACGGCAGTAGCAGAGTATAAAAATTGCGTGAAATCGATGTTTTTTCTTTCCTACTTTTCACATCTTATCGATATCTATACGTTTCCAAAATGTTTTCTTGTTTATTTGTGTTATGAATATTGCTTTCGAAATCGTTTCTTACTAATAGATAGTCAGAATTATTTACTAACAATTCAACAAATAAGCGAGCAAATATTGGTTCGTGCGAAAGATCTAAATATTTTACTACCATTGAAGAATAAAGTAGGAAAAAATTTTTATGAATATGTAACGCATGAATATTTTGCTCATCAAACGCAATTGACATATTAAATTTGATAAAACTCATGATATTCAAGCAACTCAGTAATCGGTACATGTATTGAAAACTTCGAAATTTCACACTTTGTTGTTGTCAAAAAGATTTAGTTTGAAAGTTATCAGAGCAGGAGTGCATTACCCATGGATTTTTAAAAGACTTACATATTACGAAAATTAAGAATTTTATATTCAATTCAAAACTTTTATAATGGGTACAGCGGGATATACTTTGAAAAGCAGTTTTTCGACGATGATATCGCGTAGACGATATGATGGGAAAAGGCAGAAAGCAAAAATATTGAATGATGAAATGTCGAAGGAAAATGTAGAAAGAAAAAAATATAGAAAAGAAAGAGAAAGTAAAGCAAAAGAGCGAAAAAAATAATCTCGAAGAAAAAATATCGAAAGAATGATTGTTAGAAGATAAAAAATCATTAACATGAGTATCTTGATCAATGGTAAAAGACATTGTTGAATACAGAAATACTAGAACAGCATCATTCATAGTGTAATTGACATTTCAAATAAATTAACGAAATGTCCAAGTAACACATAAAAATAATCAATCGTTTTCTTCTGGTTCAATTATATGATAATGGTCACCTTTAGTTCTTAAAAGAACATCCTTTCTAGCTCTTATGCACCGTGGTATCACATTCACCATGGTCAGATCGTTAGTATTTTGTTGTATTGGCCGTTTTATTCAACTTAGATATGTAATTGTCGATAACAAGCATTATCTTTCCTTTTTCTGATAGAACAAAAGACATCGCGCTTAAAGACGAAGTCATATTACCTACAGATACGTATAAAATGGAAATAACTATTCTAATATTACTCTAATCGACACCAAAAAATATGAAATAAAATATGTCATTATCGCTCTTTAATTCAATAAGTTCATATGATTTATTTCGTTTGTTGATAATGAGCTTTAATTTAGAAAGAAAAATCAAAGAAGCGGTAATGTAGATGCATCAATGAGAAGAAAGTTAGTAATAATAGAATGTAATAATTCACTCTATTGCCAATGTATATAGATATTGTATTCAGAGTGGTGGACATCAACACAAGCATGAACCAACGAAATAAAGAATGTTTAAAAGATTGGAGCCCGATCAAATCTTACCATTATAGTTTTCGATATCGTTTTTTTTGACATTTTTCTTTTCGATATTTTCCAGTCCATTCGCAGAAACTCTTCTTCTACCGTGGAAAAGCTCTTATGTGTATACCCCTTTAATATAATTGTTATATAGAGTTGGATAGATTCGACTTTATTTTTGTCCAATTAGATAGTTGTAACTGGGTTAGAATATGTAGTCTTAAGAAGGGCATCGAATTTTATGAGAATAAAAAACTATTTAGCAACCAATACACGATTCGCATCAAAGTTTCGAATGCAACAGAAACGAAAATATTATGTAGGATATGTTAGGTCCAGACTTGACCTTATTTAAGTACCAATTCGCTCGAGAAAATGTTTTAATATATCTTTCATATATTCTATGTAGGACTCAACAAGCTCAATCAGTTAGTGAAAATCGTATCTCGATAGTATCCTTTCCTCTACAGATATCCTTATTTGAATATAACCATTCTTACCATGACAGAATGCAATAATTAGAAAACTCTTGTATTTTTTGGATCGAATTGCCTACAAACATGTTCTAACAATAGTTTTCATATTCCAAGAACTCTAGAAACTTTATTAAATGGTAAAAATTGCATTTCAATAGCACCCTTGGTTCTCAAGAAATTATCAAGTTTTAGGTTCGATTGACGATTTGATACAAGGGCCCAGTAAAGTGAGAACGCCATGAGAACAAAGGATATTGTTCAGATGCAATTTTTCCTAGCTAACAGAGCTCGTTGAGTTCTACTTGGTATATTCATTACTTTTGTCAGAATATTTTAATGAGCCAGGCAGCCTAGGAAAAACTGCAGAGCAGAACAAATTTAGGTAGTAAAATAAAGATATTTTGCCAACAAAGGATGCAATTCGAATATGTTTATTACCACTTGATAGAGCTCATCAAGTTCTACTTAGAATATGAATATTTTTGTTGAACCAGGTTTGTAGGCAAATCGGCTCAAAAATGACTGTTTGTGTTAATTTATCCATTGACAAAACAACAGCACTCTAAAAAATAGGTATTTTACCGAACTCCCCGAAGATGTTCTCGAAGGTGTACAAAATCTAAAAAATGGGTTTTCAAATTTACGAATCCTTTAAAGGTTCTTCCCTCGGGTACACTGGCCGAACCTTCTAATGCGAAACCTTTTCTAAGTTCCGTAGAGCAGAAAAAGGTTTCGTAAATCTGAAAGCTGGTTTTTTAGATTCTGTATACCTTCGAGAAAATTTTCGGGAGGTTAGGTAAAAAACCTGTTTTTTTAGAGTGAGGTATTTCAATTTTTTCTTTGTTAATATAAGATTTATCGAAAAATGATTTTCACTAAGTGATAGAGCCCGTCGAGTTTTTCTTAGAACATATGATAGCAGTATTAAAAGTTTCTTGGACGAATTGACCACAAGAAAGGTCAAAACTGGACCTAACCCATTGTACGTGAAAAATTTAAGCTTCGAATGTCATCGAGTCGGTAATATCTTTTGTGTAACGCGTGATTGATTCTGTGAAGATATCAAATACTCTTTTCAATAGAGTTTTCAGCTCTGTTCTAGATGAGTGCATCTGACTCCACTTTAGAGCCTTTGTTTCCATTAAGTTATCCAGAGTACGTGTACAATTTCGCGTATGGTTCCAATATGCATCCTAATGTCTTAACTGGTCGACGAAAAATTCATCCAGTGGAATCTATTCCAGGAGTATTGGAAGGATGGCAGTTGACGTTTGACTTTCGTGGCATTCCTGCAGTTGAGCCATGCTTTGGCAATATTAAAGAAAATCCTGATGCCGAAACTCACGGAGTATTGCATAAGATGACAAGCAAAGAATTTAAACACTTAATGGCAACTGAAGGAGGAAGTGGAGTAGATGCCAATGGATACATACCGCAAAAAGTCAATGTATATGCTTACGATGGTCGTATAATTGAAGCTTATGCATTAGTTGTTCGTCAGACAAGTCCAGCCATATTGTATCATCATGCATTGCCCAGCAATCGTTATATTGGTCTTTTACGTAGTGGCGCAACACATCACAATATTCATCCATTATATATTGAATATTTACAATCTTTACCTTCAATCGAACGTAACAAACCTGTAATGATACTAGTTATTATTGAAACACTAATACTAATTACATTGTTTGCGCCAATGTGGATTCCTGTCATAATTTATGATGTATGCACGCATCGAAAAGCACATGCTCAAGCATACTTTTTTACACTGATTATGACTAATTTATGGCGCATCTATCGTCTTTTTGGCAGAAAGAGAGCTATTCAACCTTATTACTCTGCACCGTTTCCTCGAGGAAGCACACATTTCAAAGCGAACACAGAAACATTCCGTGCTGAAGTTCAAATAGATGAGCAAACTTTACTGGATACTGTATCAGACATTTCATCAGAACCGATTTTATCTTCAACATTTCCTTCACTAATCAAACAACGACAGATTAATCAAATTTTGGTCGAAGAAACTCAACAACAGTATATTGAATGATAAAAGTATTGCCTAGATCGATATTTGACTTGCTGTCAAGATGAACTTCTCTATAACAGCAAAGTTTGATTGAATTTTGTGTGTCAATTGTACTACAATTTAAGAACATAAACTGCTTCGATCCCTTTTATCAAAACGCAAATACTTGTGATTTTACTTGCTAGTCAAAATCAGACTGAAAAAGTCTCCATTTAAGTAATTAAAAGAATTTAATGATAAAAAGTTTCTAATTGCATTGACTCTCTTTGGCTGAAATCTCATCATAAAATTAGAAAAGCAATAGAAAACTATATGACTCACTGCTTGGTTCAACCAAAGTCATAGATTTATAGATGTTCCAAGGAGTTAGAGTTTCTGAATTGGCATATTAATTCAATGAATTAACAAACTATATGCATGAATCTTCTTATTTGATAGTTCTTTCAAATGTCCCGAAAGTCATGATTACGGAATAAACCTTCAAGATAAAAATAAATCTATTAAAAAAAAATCGATCTGTGTATCATAAATACAAATCGATGTACTTTTCTAAACTTTTACTTTCCAGCAATTAAGTTTTTGTCGAAGTAAAATTTTTTCTTTTTCAATAACTGCATAATATTAATGAATAAAAATGAATGCATAATCTTTATGCTTGGACGTATTTTGTATGATTTATTAAAATAGATGAACTCTTCACAGTAGTTCGCTACAATAAATTACACATGTAGGAAAGAGAAAAAATCAATGAAAATTCTCAAACAATGGTCAAAAGTAGCGAGTAGCCCATAAAGAGCGACACACTTTTTGTGTACTCAAAAAGTGAGTACACTATAGAATCGGTCAGTGTGGGCGTCCGTCCGGCCGGCCGTTTACACGATAACTTTCGAAAGGAGAGTCCGATCACGATGAAATTTTCTATACAGTTCAGTCTTTACAATATCTCGGTCAAGTTCGAAGATGAGGAGAATTCGCTGAAACATTCCTGAGTTATTGCAAAAAATACTCATTTTTGCCTATGACTTCCTAGGCGAAAATCGACCCATCCCCGCTTTCGTAAAGAACTTTTCCTATCATACTCAAACAAAACCCCAACA
>CAJNSZ010001991.1:0-19138 GCA_905329745.1 Rotaria sp. Silwood2
TTTACATACCTATGATATCTACAGCAGACCTTACACACTATCATATATATTAATCAAGTCACAAATAATGATATTCATTATTTTTCAAAATTATAACTGAATCAATTTTCCAAAAAAAAAACTATAGAAAATTTAATATCTTTTATTATTGATTGTGAAGGTCTGTAATGGGAGCCTACGTTGCTAGGTGCCTGTAAGGGGGGGGGGGGGAGGTGGGGGGGAGCCGCCAAACCTTGAACTTAAAACTTGCACTCACTATTTTCTTCGAAAATCTACGTGAGTTCCACAAAAAAGGTCAGGAGAGGCTACAAAAGAAGAGTTTCGTAGATTAACGATTTTAATTAATTATGACAATAAACGGCAAAAATAATAATAGTAGAGTTAGCTTTTTACTTTCATTCTTTTTTTCTTTTTCTATTATATTTGCAAGCCTTAGACTACATATCACATAGTGTCTAGGAAACAAATAATATAATAAAAAAAAGAAAAAAGAAACACGTGATTCGAAAAAAGATATTTATTACCAAGAAAAAATATTGTCATACGCATCATTAATTGCTTCTTATTATTTATACAACATTGCAGCAAAAAAGTAAGTAATTTCTGCTTTAATTTCTCCCCAATTGTTTAAGTGAAACTTATGAAAATTTCAAGACACAGAGATACTTAAAAGATATTTACTGAAAAAAATTTTGAAACTCTTGAAAAGTTTTGTCTGCTGAGTTATAGTAAAAATAAATGATTCATTCCTTTACTTTAGTTACACTATTTTCAAACAGATATTTAAAAATTTATTTCAGATTGAGATGGCACATTTACATCAGAAAAGAATAAATCTTCATTGAGCCGAAGAAAAAAAAACAGTCGATTATAACCAAATCTATTAGATTAAGGAATGTTGAATCTAATTATCTGACTGTAATCGTTTGTCCTCATTTCATCAATCTAGACAGATTGACATATAAGCAACGAGTAGTACATTACTTTTTTTGCCTTTCTTTTTGCATTATTAAACTTCTTCGATTTTATTAATCAAAATTTATTGCACCTTAATTAAAAACTGTCTGCAAGGGTTTTTATATGTCCTTTACAAGAAAATGATAATTATTTTCTGATGACTCATGTATTTATCGATTTCAATTAACAATAAATAAATAAATATGATAATTCACCATTTTATAGTAGAGATTTCAAATCATTCCATATTCTCTAACAAAATCAAAACCATTTTAATTAATCAAATGCAACGAAAAGCTATTGGTAGAGAAATCGCTTTTATGGCTTACTATTTTTATATATTTCATATGTAATGCATATATGATTTCATTTGATTTACTTTAGAATCAATTCGATTTTATTTGTAGTTATCAAAAACAAGTAAAAAATATCTTGCATGACTATCATTGTCAACTTTAATAAAAGATACACACATCAAATAAAAGGATTCAGTCTAATTTTAAAAATACGAGCTTCTCAACTGTACTGTCAAGGTAACTTTTTCAATAATAGACTTTAGGTCAAATCATAACGAAAAAGATAGTAAATGATAACATATTCAGCTCTCTTCATATGTATAGGCAAGTACTACCTAGAAAAAGAAAAAGAATCAGCAAATCAGAACAGTCTTTTTCTAATGATATTGTTGATCAAGAGCATAGGTGAATCATTTGATGAGGGAAAAAAATGAAATATTACTGTAATAAATAAAGCTGAAAAAAATATCTACTTAGTCATAGAAAAAATAAAAATAACAAATTATGTATTCATTGGTACGTTGATAAATATTACGGTTGCTTTATATTATTTACCTGATCAACAGGTGAATACAAACGTTTTTTTTCATTAGCGAAACATTTTAAATGTTTTACAAGCTGAGTAAAGTTAATGCTAGATCTAAGTTTATTTAATTTGAAAAAAATAAAACTAAAAAACGTTCGGTTAATGAAAAAAGCTTATATTCACTTTTTTGATCAGATACATAGTATAAAGTAAATAGAACACGTCTCTACCTATCTACCAATGATTAAGCTACTCCGACTGTGTGTTTCTTTTATCAAAATAACTGAAGTAAAACGAGTATCTGATCTATTGTACTATTATTTTAACTTCATTACTATTCGTTTCGGCTGTCACTTGTACCTCCGTCAACCAGCCAAACAAGAATATACCAATAAAAGCATTATAAATTATTAACAACTACATTTTAAAAAAATTGATATTGCATATGGAACTTACGATATATATTCTAACAATTATGGTAATGATTATGAATATTATTTAAATCATAATAGTAAAAGACAAAATTATTCCAATAATCAGATCAATATCGATTATTAAACGAATAGTTTTAAAAAATATTAGAACACGACATAATGTTTGAAGTGAAGGAAACATATAAGCATGTGAGCTCTTTCTTGACTACTAGTTCTTATTTAAAAGATATCATATTGAAAATGGTTGTTCAACAAATGAGGCTTAGAAGAAAGACAATATTTGGCGATACATTTATCTCAAGAGAAAATTAGTTTATCCTTAATTCGTACATTGTTTAATTATTGATGCAAATAACATTCGAGATTTTATATAATATTATGCAAACCAAAGACCAGCGAACATTGAGACAAGTATATTTGTGTATCTTGGTTTATTTTCTGCATTTGTGATTTTGTTGTTATCAAAGGAAAAAAAATAACTGGATATATTATACTTACGATTAAACTTGTCATCTAAACATGAGAAAAAGTATTTTGAATATCCGTTATCGGTGAAGAATTTCTAGTTCCGTGAGTAGTACAAAACTACTAATCCATTTTGTCTTTGAATTTGAATAAACTTAATTATTAAGCGAACAAATATTTTATCCAATAACCAGTAAGACGTCAATTAATCTGAGTAGCAAGATCATTAATGATTTTTTTTTGAAAATGTTAGACTAGAGAATGGCATAAACAACATGAATGTCCTAGACATTATTCTATATCTTTTAATAAGTGAGAAACAGCTGATTCTATGACTCCACTAACTCTATGTACTTGAAAGGAATCAATGAAACCCATGGAATCACATGAGTCAGTGAAGTAAATACACTCATTTGTTTCTCCTTTTCTCTCATGGCAGCACTCTAAGCAAGTACATTTGGTTGCTAATACTGATTCTCATGTATTCTCGATTAGGAGCAGTAGGTTACCGTTATGCTAACAAGATATTGGTGATGGAAAAGTTACAGTATATCAATCAAAGAGACACAGAGAACACGAAGAAAGCATCAGGTCTAGTAACTGTTGATAACGGTAACATGTAGCTTATTGAAGAGGAATCTGAATCTCACATCCAACGATTATGAATATTTCTTTGTTTGATTTTCAGTTAAGCGAGTAGAATTCAGTGAGGAGGTTCCTGAATCCGATTGGTTCTGCATCTGAGGCATATCTTGGCGAGCGTTACTCGAAAAGTAAGAACCAATTATAACTTAACTGATGGTGTCACTATCAAGATTCGGCGAGAAATGTGAAGGGGATATTAGTTATCGAATTTAGATAATAGCATAGTATCTCGTACCTTCGAAGTGACTATTAATATGGATTGAAAAATTTCATTGAAAGTATTACAAGTAAACTTCGAGTCAGGATCCTCGTCTAAGAAATGTTCTATAAACAGGATTCAGATTCGAAATTGCTGGACTTCGAGGGCTTGACAAGGCGTCTATTTTGAGGAAGTAATATTTTTTTTTATAAAGTTTGATCCAAGATTTTCGAGATCCAGGAATTGAATGGGTCTATCGTTTTTTGAAGAGTTTCGAATATATTTTTCTACAGACTAGGAAGTTATTTTGAGATAATAAGGATTTTTTTAAATAAAACGTAGCTAAGAGCAGGTGACTTGCAGTGATCGAAATATATGAGATGCTTTCTTAACATTTTTAATATAAATTTTTCAATGATGAATGTCTATAAATAATCGTTATTTTCTCAGAATAGGTCTTCCATTGGTGAGAAAGTAAAGTCAAAGATTGTTAAAAGCTGACGATCAGATTCAGTTTCTTGACTCTAAAAACTTTTCATTGAATTTTCTAAAAAAAAAATGATATTTTCTCAAAAAAAAGCCTTCATTGACTGAGTAAACCGAAGTTGAAAATTTTAAAAGACATTTTATAGAATTTATTCCACATCCAGTGGTTAGAAATTGTGGTTGCCAATAGTTATTATACCAGATGTTAGTTACTTGTACTCATTTCCATGGTAACCGAACAACGTTTTTGTTACCAATATTAGACAACGGGTAAGATTTCCTTTACCCAGTAGCTGGCGAATTTTCTGTTAGTAGTTATCTCGTAATATCACTGTTCAATGACGGTAGCCTTTTATTCCTACTCCAGGTAGTTCCGAGCAAACCCTAACAAAGTAGAGTCAAGATGGTGTCATTCAGATTCACTACCATATGCTTAGAGCTATTTGGAGTCGATTATAATTAATGCAAGAGAGAACCAGTTGACATCATTGATTCCACAAACTCCATTCGTTTGATTGAAATTCATAGAATCAATAGAGTTACTTGGAGATATGGTATCACTTGTTTCCCCTTGATCTTTTAGTATTTAATTAAACTAATATGAATTAAACCTCATAAAGAATGCACAAGACATGTCTCAGTTAAACTTACAATAAGTGATAAACATCAAAAATTTAGATACTTCAAAGGAATGAAAATCCCATTTTAATAAGAATATCTTATAATTATAGAGTAGGTAACTTCCTGTTTTTTCTATAGGTAGCAAAAGATGAAAATGTAAGAAAAGGACATCAACTAGGGTGTTAATAATTTCACATATGTACAGTAATAGCAAGTTGTTATCATTAGTTCTTAGAATAAAACCATAGATTCTTTCCTATTTATATAGGTATGTTCTGTATTTTTGGGATATCCTATACTTCATCTTCTTCATATTCATCGGCAAAAAAGTCAATAATGATTTATTCGTCGTCAACGTCTCTATTTTCGAGTGTTATTTGTGGAAACACTAAAATCGTCACTATTATTTGGCTCACCAATTGGTCAAAAAATGAATCGTTTCTATTGAATATATTCATTTACCTCATATTAACAAGCAACTCATGCATTATTTGAATAAGGCGACTCTTGTTCATCACATTGAACACAATCACTACTAACTGTTGTTATGCACACAGAACTAAATTACCATGCAGACATGTATACTTATATGCATGCACATAAAGGCATCGTGTGCTATTTATCTTGAACATTTAACAAGAATCTTTTACGTGAAAAGAATGCATAATCTTACCTGAATTCTAAGAAATTTCAAATTCTTCGTTTTCTTGATTGATCAGTCCAGATTATTGTCACATTGAACTTACGGCAAGAATAAATTTTTCTTTTCTCCCATAAACAACTTGTCTGAACTTCAAGACGACAAGAATTTTGGTTAATCAATCAAGAAAAACGAATATATGAAAAGAATAGACTTCACAATGTCGATCCATGTTATTGACCAAAGTTGGTTTTATGAAATAGGTGAAAATTATTAGCAGCAAGACACAATAGATTTTCAAAGAATCATATAATCTAGAATGAAGAAATTTTCTACTTATTTTTTTTTTTCAAATCAAATTTTTTCTCTTGTTTTTATTTGCATATATTTCAGATGGAAAACTACTCATTACGATTTAAAATTATCTCATTTAAAGATTCTGTTAAGAACAAATTGGATGATACATTATTTTACATTAAAAAATTTGTAGAATTACCAACAGAATATGGTAAAAGATTACTTGATACTATTGCTAACATTATAAGTTACAATAGGTTTAGAATTGTTGTAAAGAAAGATTTCTTCTTTACAAAAAAAAATCAAACTTTTTTTTATTGATCGAAATTTTTAAAAGTTAATTTTATGTATCAGAAAAAAGAAAAAAAAATTTCTTCTCTTATTGAATAAAAATCTTTATATTAATAGGTGATACAATTAAACTTGAACAAAATCAAATTACACCACCAATGGTTATTTCTATAAAAGAAACATTCGATTGGAAGATAAATGACGGAAAATATTGTCAAATTATTTGTTTAACTCCAAAATCAAAAATCATAGCTGATACTGTTTTATGGTTTGATGGCTTATTACATCTTATTAATGATCCTAGATATAATGAAAGAGTTCATTCAGAATTACTTTGTAGTGTAAGATTTATTCTTTGATTCGAAAAACAAATTTCTTTCTTTTTTTGGAATATTTAGATGATCCTTAGAGAAGAATATGGTTTTGAATTTAGTCTTCAACCGATTGAAATTTCAGAATCTGTAATCTCTTCTTGTAAATTGAAAATTCTCAAATTTTTTTTTTCTTTATATCAATTTTCTTTTTTTTGATTAGCACGTTTTGCAAGAAAAAATTATTCTCATAGTAAAAAACCAAGTCAAGAATTAATTCTAGGTCATTCAATGGAAATAAAACAATTTATGCATCCAGTTCATTGTGCTGTATGTCAGGGATTCATATGGTACTTTTCTTTGTTTTCATTTTTTAAAATCAATTGTCTTTTTTTATTTCCAGGGGTGTACATCATCAAGGTTTTGAATGTTCTCAATGTTCTCTTGTAGCACATAAAAAATGTCGTCAAGATATTAAGTTTTGGTGTCAAAAATCATCAAATCCAGTATGTATTATTTTTTTTATGTAAAATAAAATAAAATAAAAAAAAATCTTTATTAACCAAAAATAAGGAGTCTATTGAATAAGATGAAAGCCTTCGATTAAGTAATCGGTCTCGGAAAAATCGCTAATTTGAGAAAAATTTCATTCCGACATTTATATATATATTCTGGTAGTCTTTCTTATTGGACTTACGTTGGCATAATTTCTTGTGTCAACAGAAGAAGATTAGATTTTTTTCTGACGAGGTCTTTTGGGAGATCTTCTAGCTAAAGAATATGAACTTGCATTATATGAAAGCTTGTGTAGCTTTATAGCATAAAGATTAATTTCATATAGGTTTTGACGACATTCAATTGATTGCGTATATTCGGAGTGTGTAAGTATGGGCTATGAGTGAAATACAGGCGTCGTCCTCATCCACACCCCACATCACATCCATGTATAAGAAACTATGACCATAATTTTGGCATAATATGTACTTCTAAGAACCATATAATATATCCCTATATACGTCATCTAATAAAGCTTGATGAATTATGCGAAAATATTAGATAACATAAACAGACTGATTCCGGAATAGAGGTATTTACTACATCACAAACATTATTTTTCTTTTTTCTCAAAATCAATTTCTTTCGAATATATCGTTTAGACAGGCAAATTTTTCCTAATAACGATTCAATATAAGTGTAGTAAGTTTTCTCTATTACACAGTAGACAGTTAGGACTAGGTCTAAATAGAGCCTGATTTTTGAATTTCTCTTTTGTTCGAATAAAAAGTTTAAATCTTTGATTTTAATTAGTGATTTTTTTTGACAACGAATTTAAGAATCTCTCGCAAAAACCTTTTTAAAGAAACAAATTAAGGGAAATTCAAAAATCACCCTTTCTACAACCTAGTCCTAAGTGTACTCTAGAACTACTGGCAGTATAGTTTTTTTCTAGTGTGGCCTGGTCTGTCGGTCGTTCTTGGCCTAGCTCGAAATGTCTGCAGGCCAAACCAGGTTCACTGATGCCTGTAATTTGTGAATATGTTTCATTCTAGAATTCTGCGTTAATGTATCATTCTAGTTTCAGTTGTTCATTTAATTTATTTGTGTAAAGATAAGGTAATAACAAGTCCTGGTACGAAATAGCAAATTAAAACGGAGATATAGTAATTATAAAGATTTTTCATTTGAGAGAGGCTTCAATTAGCACGATGTGTTTGATCATATCCGCTCTGTTTCGTATCATCAAAAAAACGTAATCATAATAACTAAAACAAAATAAGACGAGACGTACAACTCAGAGGTCAAAGGAAGCATATAATGAACATGTACGAAATAAGTGATACTTTTACATGTGAGAATCATTTTTTGCAACAGTACGATTGCAAAATTTACTATTCAATCGTTTTGAATTAAAAAGAGCTCTTCTGTCAGTGAATGTAAGTCCTACAACACTAAATTGATGTTCGGTTCAAGTATTTGTTATTAGAATCGAATGAATTTGTTAACGTACTCTTGAATAAAAAGGCGATGCATCAGCAGCATTTTATTTTCAAAACTTAATAACCAGGTCAACAACTTTGACCTGGTCTGCTAGCCAGACTGTATGTTGTAAGAACGAATTAGGACAGGCTAAAATTAAAAAAATTGATCTGGCAGGGCGGGCATCTGCCAGACAGCAGACCAGGCGGGCAGCTCTGATGTACTCGACAATTTAAAAACTACTCCGTTATGTGAGCTCGTATCATCGGTTTGAAAGTCTTGCTTATGTAACGGGTACTTTTGACCAATGAATTGAGTATAACTCTTCAATACGTAATTAGGGGATTTGGATGATATGTTTTAAACATAATCTATTCTAGCTAAGACTAACATTCTCTGGATTTTTCAATTGAAACTGAATTGAAAATAAAGTTTATGTTTTAGGCGGATTTCAGCATAGACTCTGATCGTCAACATATATTCAAAGAATATGAAGCAGCATTTGTTCGAGCTTTTGTTAGTCGTAACCATAGTTATTGTAGTCATTGTGGTGCACAAATATTTCGAAATGGTCTCAAATGTAAACGTAAGATAAAGAAAAGCATAATTTTTCAATATCATGTTATAACTAATAACTCGTACTTATAACAAAATATATAAATAAGAATGATTATATATTTTTCATGCTTCATTAAATTTAAAAATAATAATCTTCAATAGAAATACTAATTTATGCCTTTTTTTCTGTGGAACTCACATTATGTTTTTCGAAGAAGAATCTAGAGTGTAAGTTTTAAGTCGAGATTTTACGGCTCTTCGCCTCCTTTACTTTCTACATAGCAAATAGAATGACGCTAAAGATCAACGATCATTTTCTACGTTCCCCTGGCGCGCAGTGGAGATGAGGCTAGCGAAGGTAAACGGTCATCGAATATGTTTCCATAGCAACTTAGGACAACAAGTGTTGAACTCTTTTCCCAGAGTTTCTTTATTGATGGAAAAAAGTTTCGAATCGCATTAACAACAAGATTTAGACCGTTCTATAGAATTTCAAGAATATTCCAAATTCTGCCTTGAAATTCGAATGGTTAGAATAAGTTTGTCAATGTTCTAAATAGTGCAGTTTTTGATTACTGTGCAGATAAAAAATTTACAGTGAAGATGCCAAGAATGATGGATAGTGACGCTTTGATTTACCACGATCGTCTTATGGTCAGCATTAATAGCGTGAACTGATCAAGCTATTACTTTGGAAAATGATTGATATCAGTGTTTGTGAGTTTATCAAGATATGTAGTATTGCTCTGAGATCTGCTGTAAATGTAACGAATATGTGCAACGCGCTTATTTGCCAGTTAAATCAATCGTCAGAATAATAATAATGTAAAATTAAGGAAAATAGAATACAAAAAAGGAAAAGTAACGAGTGATTAGCAACAAGACAAACATAGAATAGAGCGCCACTAAAAAAAGAAAAAAAAATCCATCCGAAATTTTGAAATGAATTAGATAGGTGGTTTCTCAGACGATCGATTATACCCGAAGAACAACTATAGCCTGTTAGAAGCTTTTCACTTGAGGGGACCTTCATTTCCCGATCCCAAATTTTCAGTTTTTCATTCTTCATTTTTTTGTTCGGTATGTAGACTTAAATGTCTTCTATCTAATGAGCACATTTGAGGAAGGGAAAATCACATTTTTTTATGTTAAAAGCTTGAAAAAAACCTGAATTTTACGTTTAAAAAGCCAAAAAGTTCAAGTTTCTTCGCGATTTTCTCAAAATCAGATTTTCAAACGAAAACTTGAAGTTTCATCCTCTTTTCTCCTAGACGGTTCGGCCGATTGAGCTCAAACTTTCTTTTGTAAGTACTTCGATCAATTTGGAGTGCGTGTTCTTTTTTCCCTTGAAGATATCGTACCTATCAAGTTTTACAGATTTTACAATATTAGTCCTATTCGAGAACATGCTGTTTTCAATGTTTTGTTTGATGGTGCCTCCAATTTTTTGCTTCTCTTGAGCTTCAAGAACAATATATTTTCGAAGAAAAAAACAATGCGCACCTATACTTGTTCCTAGTTGCTATAGAAACATTTCAGTCCTAAAAAGCATAGTGTGGAGGTTTTGCGGGAGAGGGTAGGAGAGAATTTCAAGTCATTTTTTATCCTTGATCTCCCAAGCTCCTCTAGAAGAAAGGATTTTGGAATTTTGAGTCTATGGCAACTTTTATTCTACTCGTCGAGATCTATCTACCCTGAAAGTTTCAAGAATTTTCGCCTAACCTTTCTCGAGAAACCTCGGAAATGGGGGAGGGGAGGGGCATGATCCCCTTATCTTTTTCTTCGTCAGTATAATGGGACTAAAGGATACATCTGAGTGTCTACATTTTAGCCCTAAAGAAGCTGAAATGACAAGCTTTTTTATTTCGTAAATAAGACAGAAAATTAAAAATAATTATTTTATTTTAGGATGTAGTCTTATAATTCATGAACGCTGTCGATCAAAGGTTCCACCAGTGTGTATAACTTCAAATGAGCCACCACTAGATACAACTGCGACATATCGACATGTAATAGGTGCACGTTTTCATGGTGAAAAAATCAAAAAAAATCGTCAACATTCACAATCATCATCATTTGATTTATCTTGGCTTGATCCATTACCAAAACTTTCCATAAAAGATCAACAAAGAATATTGTTACCAAAATTTAATGATTTTAAATTTATTGGTCGTCTTGGTGATGGTGCTACTGGTCAAGTCTATTGTGTTCAACATAATTTATCAAAACAATACTTTGCTGTTAAAGTAGCTAATGGAGCAAATGAAGAAACACGACAACAATTAGAAGTTGAAAGACACATTTTATTTCGTTATAGTGATGGAAATCCTTATATTATTAAAGCTTATTGTGCATTTCATCAAGGAGTAAATTTGAATTTATTTTAAATTTATAAGAAAAAAAAATAACTTTTTTTTATTTTAGACTAAATTATTTCTTGTTATGGAACTTATTCAAGGCGGAACTTTATATCATAAAATTCAAACAACACGAATGAATGAAGATGAAATAAGATATTATTTAGCACAACTTGTTTGTGTTATACAATATTTACATTCAAACAGCATAATTTATCGGTAATTTTAAAAAATGAATATTTTTTAAATATTCTTTTTAAAACCATTTAGTGATTTAAAACTTGAACATGCAATGATTTCTTCAACGGGTTCTATACGTCTTGTTGATTTTGGCCTTGGACGATTACTAAAAACTCCTGATGAAATTTGTCATACCATGTGTGGTACTCCTAGTTACATGGCTCCTGAAGTAAACTTTTTTCACGTTTAAAACAAAAAAAACGTTATCGAACGATATTTTATAGGTTCGGCGTTTAGAAGATGGTTCATCAAATGAAGGCTATAGTTATGCAATTGATTTTTGGACACTTGGAATTATGTTTGTACAAATGTTATGTCATGATCAAATCGATTTTACTCCTTTATTTTCAAATAATAATGAAGACACAATTGAACCAAAAAAAATAACAGAATATTTAGAATTACCTCGTTATATAAGTCTTGAAGCTCATTCATGTGTTGTTGGTTTACTTGAAT
This sequence comes from Rotaria sp. Silwood2, assembly GCA_905329745.1. NCBI lineage: Eukaryota > Metazoa > Rotifera > Eurotatoria > Philodinida > Philodinidae > Rotaria > Rotaria sp. Silwood2. The sequence continues at coordinate 11,757 of CAJNSZ010001991.1, forward strand.
ATGATCCTGAAAAACGTTTAGGTTCACCTGATTCACCACATGGTTCGATACGTGATCATCCATTTTTTAAAGTTGGTCATCGAATTAATTGGTCAGAAATTGATGGAGATTTATTTAAACCTGGTCATAGAAATTCAGAAGTAAACAAAGAAAACTAAAAGACTTCTTTCGTTATAAAATCTTCTTATTTTTCATTTAGAATATACGTATTGTACCTTCTACATCGATTAATGAACAACTTTCGGATTTACAAATGGATAGAGGACGTCGTGCTAAAGACGATTGGATAGCTGCTGGAGAATCAACATGTACATCAGATGAAAATGAACGATTGAAATTATTTGATTACATTAATGAATCGTCTTGGCGTGAATTTATTTCATCGAATGTTTTATGAAAGCTTATTTTCAAAAATAACAATAGTTTCTTTGTTTTTTTGCATACTAACAATCGTTTATTTTCTTTACATTTTTTTCCAACGTCTTAATAATAGATGTTTCTCGAAGTGTGGTGTAATATTGATTTTGTGTTGCACACATCCATATACGATGTTGTAGTGTATATTAAACTAGCCATAGCATTTCTTTCATTGTGCATGATTCAGTTTTAAGTTCAAGTTTGTGAAGATTAAATCGATTTAATATTGACAAGAGAAGAGTTGAAGTTTTGTTAGTAGGACAATGTGCTTCTCTCCAATTGTGATCACTAATGATGTGATTGTTGGTGTTATGTTCGAATGTAAAATTTTACTTAGATCATCTTCATCGATTCCCAAAAGATTTAATGAGAGACTAATCAAGTAAATAAGATCAATGTTGAAGAATGAAGAACAAAGTCTAATTTCGTCTAATGTCTTATTTTCATCAGAAATCGTCAACGAAAGAATATTTTCGGGTAGAGTAAATCCACAAATATGATGGAAATCATATTTTGAAATTGAACGAAAATTGAGTTGAGAATGATTGTAGATATTGGATATTATTCGAAGATTTCTAGATACATTAGAGAATAATAGAAAAATAGTTGATATATTAACAAAAGTCAATAATATGATACAAAACAGAGGATCTCAATCAACCGCACTCAGCCCGATCCGACACCTGGAGCGAAACGTTTTTGAATAGAAAATTATGGATTAGGCCGAGCTGATTCGAAATTGCGGCAGGCACCCTTTGACCAAACCTTGAATAAAATGTAAAATTGTCGTTACCTTAAAAAACTTTCTTTATATTCAACATTATGTTCTTATCTAGCTCTCCTTGTTAATCAACAATTACAACATGATCATCAATTACTTTTTCTAATTCTAATCCTACTGGACCTTTTCAATCATCATTTTTTCATTAATACTTTTTCTTCAACTATCGGTGCTGGTTTATCATCAGATACAAAACAGGATACATCCAAACAGATCAAATCCCTCTTGAAACAGCCACCATCGACATATGCTTTTACTAAAAATGAAAAAGCAAACGAATCTTGATGTTCGAAATTTTTTGGGTTTTCTAAATAAAAAGTTGGAAAATACAGCTCAATTCAAGAGAATTGAAAGCTTTACAAGTAGTAAAATATGTTATCAAACATTTGTTTATATATTTACTGCTGTATTCGAAATACGTTTGTTGATTGATGTGTTAATAATTTATTCAATGCAATTAGATGAATGACCCCTGGATGGGCCATGTCAAAGAAGAAACGATGAATCAAGCCGGATCAAAGATTGATAATCTATGGGACAGCTTTCTTCGGTTTGACCCGGCCCATTCAGACTTCTGATACCCAGTGATACAATGTATTCATGATCATGACATTTTCATATGCAGTAGAATACTTCTTCAGTGACATTTGTTTTTCTCATAAGAAAAACAGCGTATCTCAAAAAGAAAGAGGAAAAGATTAATGTTTTCTCTTCTTTTTTTGTATATAACAAGCCATATAAAAAAAAAAATAAGCAATCAGCTATCTCAGTTTGTTGAATTATCTATTGCATTATGTCTGTTGTTTAGTGCTCATACTCAAAATTATAAATTCTTATATTTTTTTGTTCTTTCTCGATTATGATATTAAAAGAGACTAAATAAGTTTTCATGAACTAACTATAGGCATATTTATATATGAATCTCTAGAAGAAAAATTACTGTCAAAGTCGAATGAAGCATATTTGATATAAGTAAATTTTTCAGTCGATATTTGATGATACATATTAGTGATGTATCAACATAGTCTATTGTATTGATAATTCTGTATAGTTGCCTGTAATTTGAATTCTTGAAGTAGTACAAGTTTAACTGTATCAACTCTTCTTATAATAGTGACGTAATTCCAATAGTAGGAACAATTCTGATTTAATATAGAATTTCTCATTTAATATGAAATAAAATCCTGAAAATTTTAGTGATTTAGATAGACTTTTTCTAGAAGTATTAGATCGGTATGCTGAAATCTTATAGAAAATTGATCTTTATAAAAAAAATATAATTTTCTAAACCTTGTGATTAATGATAATATAGCTAAAAAATTGAATGACGATCTCAAAATAAACGGAAGTAATTTTCTGATCTAATTGTTGTTCTATAAAAATGATTTAATAGTGATTATTTTAATAATTTATAGGAGCTATTATAATATGAATTACGATGAATATCATATAATGGAATCAAAGAAGAAACGGAATAAAATTTATTGTCCTTTGTTCAAGAAAATTAGATCATTTGGCATTCAGTTGGAAAACAGCATAATATAACTTTTGAGGATTAGCCGATGAACTTTGATCATATTCAAGTGTAGCTTTAAGTCGAAAACCAGCATTCTCTAACTTATGCTGCCATTCAGCACGTGTTCGATATTGAATTGACTTCGTATATTGAATGATTTTAAATTTTTGTTGTACCCAGTCAGTCGTATCATTCACAGAATTGTCATCAGATTCGATTTCGCTTTGGTTCAAATGGTTTCCACGTACACCAGCAAATTCACCAACACGTGCAATCATCATGAAGGCATGAATAAAATTTAGATACTTGGCTGTAAGTGAGTACGTCTTTTTGCAATCATGCTCGCGCATAATAAGATAACCACCTGGTCGTAAAATACGAACAAATTCCGGAAGTATCAAATCTAATTGAGGAACATGATGAAGAACGACGAAACATGTTATGAGATCAACACGATTATCAGCTAGGAAGACAATAAAAGATATCAGCATAGAACAATTAATCAATATCGTCAAATTGTTTCAAACATGCGTAAAGTTTTCTTTCTTATTTGTATACGCAAATCCTTTTCTTTCTCTAAATTATCCAAAGAGAACTCCTTGCTTTATCATTTGTCATTTTAGCAAATAAAATACTGATGAATCAATTATAGAAGATGATGAAATGTAAGACTTTAAATAAATAAAAGAGAAAATTACCAAGATCGATGGTCGATTGATTTAAGTTAACATTTACGAATGTCACATTATCATTATGACTATCATAGTCAGTTCCACCAAAAATATTTTCTTTACTTAAATTCAAATACTTGCCAATCTCAGCCGTAGTCGAACCATCACGACAAATCATATCAAAATATGCATTAATAGATGCACGACTAATAATCTCTTTTACATCAAATGGTGATGATATCTTCAAGGCACCAAGTGATGATGGATTAGCATGATTAAATTCAAACATAGTCTTGATTTCAACTGAACGATGATCAGGTCGACTTTGAAATTGCCAATCTCGAAGTGAATTTGCAGCACCTAAGAAATAGATATTCGTATTAAAAGATTTTTATCTCTTGATAAATAAACCAGGTTGTTTCTCGAGTTCTTTGACTATTTTATACAGTTGATCGAGTTCACATGACTTATTATATTCCACTCTTAGTGGAGCCAACGTCCGACGTAGATTATATTTTTGTCCATAGATTTTACCGATATATGCAATCAACTGATACCGATGTTTCTCACTTGTCCATAAAGAAGAGCCATCATTTCGTGAATCCATCCAACGCTCGAAGTCTTCAGATCCAGCCGAGCACTCTGTAAAAAATGATTTGTATAAAATAATTGATATTGACTTATTTAATTACCTTTTGAAACTGAAATAAATACTGTTAAGAATTGCAACAAATAAACATACTTATCCAGTATCAATACAATGACAATGATTATATAGTAGCTTATGAGTTGTTACTAATCAACATAAATTTATCAGTAGAAGCTTAGTGACTCATTGATGTGTATAAGTTACTGTCATCGTTCATTCCTCTTGAAAAGCAGAAATAGATCTGCAGTAATACTAGCATGTATTCGATTCGATTTTTTTTTACTAATTTCATTTTTATACCTATTGAATAGAAACTTTGAAAATTTTCGCTATCTTAGGGAAATCTACCATAGTGGACACTTCGCGGTATGACGAAATGATTTTTGCTAGAATTGAGTCTCTCTATAGTGGATATCGTCATATAGTTCTATAGTAAATACTTTTGAAAAATCTCAATGATGTTCGCGATCCAAAAAATTTTACTATATTTTAACAATTGTTAATTTTTCAAGAACAAAAATGCATGAAAAGACAAGTAATAATGAGTAATAACTAGTTTTTTATTCACTAACACCTCTCAGATACTTAGAAAACGCGTCTGTTTCTTGTAAAAAACTGCATTTAGAAAAGACTCAGTATCATTATAATGAACTTTTTTTGAAAAGTCCGAACGGTGTCTGCTATAAAGAAGTTATACTGTAGTTTGATGTCGTGAGTTTTAATTGAATTTTCTTAATTTTGAAGTGTTTTAGTATAAAATCTTGTTACCTTAGTTTTTTTTATTTTGATGATTTTATTTAAATCAAAATGACCATAATCTTACCATTCTTAGAAGAGTCATTTGAACATTCTGTTGACCGGATAGTTTTACGATTATGTGTGAAATTTTCTGATGAAGAAAATGAAGAATATTCTGCGTTATTCTTCGATTCATTCACTAAAATAACATTTTTTCGATTAAGTATTGCTGATTAATAAAGCAACTTACTTTTTTCTTTGCTTTCTGTATACTTTGTTGTATCTTGATCTTTTATGACATTATGAAATTCTTTACTTGAAATAGTCGATTGTACTATGTCTAAAATATATAACAATAAGTTTATGCTTATTTATACTATAATAGAAATCATAAGCATTGCGAATTTGTCTCACTACTCTTGCTAGTTACTGATGTTGATGTTGTACTTGTATTATCTTCTAATTAAGAAAAAAAGAAAATGAAATTTTTGTTTGAACTTTCTCATTGATAAATTTGATCTTTGAAACAAATATACTTACTAGTAATTATTTCAGATTTATTCTGGTTTTCATGAATACTTTCTTTATCCGCTATATTAGAATTTGAAGTCATTTGGGTTTTATTTATTTCATCACTGCTTTGCAAATCCAATAACTGTTCTTTGTCTACATGAATTTTTTTAGACTCTTAAAAAGAATATGTACTTTTTTGACTTCATTGAACCGAAATAAATTATTACCTATTTGCAAAGTTTTATCAAGTTCTTCCTTTTCACCATTAGTGTTGGTCTTATAAGCAACTTTATCTTCGGATCTAATGTTTGGTGTCAAATTCTTAATGGGTAATAAAACTAAGTGTTTATCTTTTCTGGATCAAATAATTACCTGAATTTGATTCTCCATATTTTCTTTGACATTAGTCGTTATTATGGACTCCATTGTTCTTTCTTTTGAGTTATGACACTGCAAATCTAACAAAAAACAAAAAAGAATGAGAATATTGATAAACAATACAATTCGGATTTATTGAAATGCGATCTATTCAAACGAACAAATTCTTTCCAAAAGATTGAATCTTTTTTTAACTCAATTATCATGCTAATCAATCATTAAACAAAATTTTTATTTAATAACGAATCATATCTGTTTACCTTGATTTTAAAGAACTATCAGAAATATTCATCGTCTGGTCTCTTCCAAATTTTGATAAAATTTTTGTTAGCATCGAATTACACGAACATATACAAAAAAAAACTTATTAGAGAAGCCTCTTTGGAGCTAAAATGTGAAACTCACATGAATTTTTTGGTCTCATTCTAATAATATAAAATATGTTAAGTGAACAATATCTATCAGACTATAGTTGTTTTCCATTTTCGTATCCCACTTTTATTAATTTAACGTTATTATTATTTTAGTTATTGATTTAACTGGCAAATAAACCTGTTGTAAATATCCTTGACATCTTGAATATTATTTTCATCTGTATAAAAATAAAAAGTTGCACTATGTAGAACATTGACCGATGTATTTCAGTCACCGAAATTTCAAGGAAGGCTTTAGAATGTTCTAGAACAGTCCAAGTCTTGTTGTTAATACCGTCCAGAGCTGTTCCCCATTGCTAAGGAACTGTAAGAAAGGAATCTGATGTCTATTGTCCTGGATTGCTACGGAAACTTATCCAATAATCTTTGACTTTCGCTCTCCAGTTGCAAGATTCTAGTGAGGGCAACCGCGAAGATCTTGCTTAAAACGTACACTGACTGATTTTCTTCGAAAATATATTTCAGTTCCATAAAATCAAAACTACGTTCATTCAATCTTTGTATTAAAAAGTGCATATTAGAAATATTTTTTGAAATCATAAACATGCAAACTCAGATTTCGATATACTTAAACTAATATTGGATCATATAAAAGAATACTTTATACGAAGGAATAAGATACCAGAGAAAAAATATATTTTTTCCTTTAGATTCACAAGACAATAGATTTCAAAAACCCTTGTGTATTATGTAAAATATATATTGGGTGTTGATTGTATATTCACCTATCTATTGCAACTTATATTTTATATTTATTCTTCCTTTTAGAATATAAGATGATTGACATCAAATGTATTTTTAAAAGTGTATTTTTTCGCTTACTAATTACTTGATCCTCCAAATTTTTGATTTGAATTTTATGCTCTTTGAGTTGTTCTTCGAGTATTTCAATTCTATCTTGAAGTTGTTTGATTTGAATATTTTCATTTTTTAAGTGATTATTTATTAGTTCCTCAAGACTTGTAAGCCGACGATCGACTTCTTGATTTTCCATGTTTTTTTTTCCATGATTATTGATTGATGATTTGTTAGAATTATGATATGCTAACCCAAAATCATTTGGCACTGCATTTGCATATTTCAGATTTCTGCTACTAGCCATTTAGCTGATCTAGAATAAATCTCCTTATATTATTACCAAAAATCAAATCCATATAATCTATTGATCGAAATAAAAAATCCGCTGTACCATATAAAAGGCATAAATCATTTCTTAAGTTAAATTAATTTAAAAATTATCGTAGATTTTCTATTTGCAAATGAAATAAATCGATGTTAGCGATTT
>CAJNSZ010001992.1:0-19136 GCA_905329745.1 Rotaria sp. Silwood2
TTTATGGCTTTGGGTGTGGGGGTGGGTGGGGGTGGGGGTGTGGGTGTGGGTGTGGGTGTAGGTGTGGGTGTGGGTGTCGATGAAGGTAGAACATCCACACCCACACCCACACCCACACCCTATCGGCATTGTCGTATCTAATGCGAATGTAAAGGCCAACAATCACACACTATCTGTCTGCTTCGATCTTCAGCTATTTAGGTAATCAGGATGGTTCACGCTGATGGCTCTATTGCTGTGAGGTGTCATATCTATAGACTATGAATCCTCTCTTTGGTTTTTCTTCATGTTAAACAAATAGCATGAAGTGTTAGTAATAGATACATCTTCAGGTGTAAATTGATGCATCGACAGATAACAATCGTTCGAAATTTTTTAATTTTTTTTTGACTTTTCAAAGCAGTTGAAAATGTTCGGATGATCTTTTGAAAAGTTTTGAAAAACTTTGAAGTGACATATAAGGTGTGGGCGTGAGTATTGGTTATTTTTTCAGTCACCCAAAGACATAAAGATCAGCATGGTACAATCACAACAGGAATAAAGTAGTTATGGAGTAAAATATTAAAAACAAACTTGTTTCAAATTATGTGTACATTTGAGTTTTACTCAATAATGCTTGACGCAAAGCTTTTCAATGTATTTGAGAAAACAACAAAGACATTTTTTTCTATCTTGAATGTATTCACTGAAAAGTGTAACATGCATGTTTGAAGAAGTAGAAAAAATTAGTCTTTTTTTCTGTTCTTGCTTTTTCTTCTATATTATCTGAAAAGCTACTGCCTGGTGAGATATTTTTGTCCTCTAGAAACTAGAAGTTTGTTTTTTTCTTCATTACACCAGTAACGAAACCAGGTATGTTGTTTATCAGATCAGTAGAACAACGCTCGTCTTTTATCTGGAATAAGTTTTGATTGCTTGGGGCCAACATATGTCCACTGACACTAGTGATGATAGTATAAGAAATGCAACTGACAAAGAAATCGTTGATTACATGAACATGTTTATATACTTAGGGCATACCAAAAGTAGTGTCGTCATGATCTTGTCTTTAGTAGAAAGCTTTAATAAATTTTCTTTTTTCATATAATGATAGAGAAAACGACGCTCTATTTTTCTGTGTTATTTGATCACTCTTCAACTAATTTCAAAATAATAAAATTTCGATAAGAACTGTTTTTGTGTACAACTTCACTAATATGTAAGCCAGATTATGTGATCACACTGCGTATGTTTTGAATTTCAGTTTTCAATCATTCAATAAATTGTATTCAGAAACAAAGTATACCACTAGATGCAGCGTGAAAAGCTCTACAATTTTTAAAGATCAGCTTATTTTATATTTTAGATAAAAAATAGGGAATTTTCTTCTTATAGAAAAAAATGATTTTTTCTTGGATAGCGAAAGAAAATTTTACTTTTTTTGGAAACGAGAAATACATAATTAAAATAAGCGATCTTATACAAATTGTAGGACTTTTTGCGCTGCATCTTTTGATGTATTTTGTTTTTAAAAAAAAAAGATATCATATGGTAAAGAGATGAAATAAGCAAAAATGAATTGATCTTGTACCAAAAAAAATGTCGTTGTTGTAAGGTCGAAAATTGATCGCTGAAAATTTCGCTCATTATGAGAAAAAAAAGTGCAACTATAAAATAAGCGATCTTACGTAAATTGTAGAACTTTTCATGCTGCATCTAGTGGTATTTTTTTTATGCAACCTATTTAGTGATTGAAAACTGGAATGCAAAGCGTGGTCATTTAATCGACCTCACATATTAGTGAAGTTGTATATAAAAACAGTTCTTATCAAAATTTTATTATTATGAGATTAGTTGACGAGTGATCAAATAGCACAGAAACATAGAGCGTCATTTTCTCTATCACTACATAAAAAAACATTTATTCAAACTTTCTATTATAGGCATAAGATAATGACGTCACTACTTTTGGTATACTCTAAGTATATATCGACGAATATGTTGATTTTGTAACTAAGATTGAGAACAAAAAAGTTTTTTGTGATTCTACCACATGCAGATATTTATTTGATTGAGCTAATTGGAAATTTGTCACCAATAATGTATATGCATACACTCCTGGACAAAAGTAGGAGCTCCCCATGAAGTAATCTTATATTTCATCATTTGGAAACGGGTGTGGGTGTGGGTGTGGGTTTGAGTGGGTGAGTGTGGGTGAAGGGAAGATCTAATATAAAACAGCCACACATCCACCCCACACCCACACCCACACCCACACCCACGCCCACACCTAAACCCATACCCACACCCACACCCACACCTAAACCCACACCCATACCCACACCCTTACTAGTCCAAACGTACATGGAGCAGATACGAAAAAATCCACAAAGGACAAAAAAAATATTCTAATATCTTTTGATCAACTTTGTTTTACTATGAACAGATCAAAAATATGAAAAGGACACATACAACAATATACATCTGTCATAGTCAGTACATCACATAATATCGAAAGAGGAAAAAAAAGTAGTTCTTGCATTATCACATAAGAGTGGAAACTAATACGTTTTCATAGCATACCCTCCATTTACTGAACCGCAGTATTATTGCTACCCAACATTGAAAAGTTAAAAAGAAATTGGATTTTCTCGATTGTTTTTGAATACTTGTATCTAGAATTTTGAATTTTTGGTCACCGTGCTGACATTTTAAAAAGTTAATTTATAGCACGTCTTGTAGAGAATTAAATTCTCTATAAGATAGAGTTATAAAATTTTTAGTGAAAAAGTGTTTAATGAATTTTTTTACCAAATACACGGACAATGTGCTCTAGGCATCTTTTGATTCCATGCAATTTTCAAAAATTTTTGGGTCTCAATTTTTGTACTCATAGCCTGTTTAATATCACAATGTGTGCAGTTATTTTTACTCATTCAAATGAGATATTACTCAGAAAGATCTAATAACAAATGAATGAACTATGAGTGAAAGAACACACACTTCAATGTCTGCAAAAAATGTTAAAAATCGAAAAATGCGAGTTTTTTGTAAAAATTGAATATCTCAGCAAAACAAAATTGTTTTTTCATAAAAGTAGATGTAGAGGTTTCTCAACAAGGGCTATCGAATAGACATGTTGAGAATCAAATTCTCGATTTAAGCATGTTATGTGCATGTTCGATGGGCACATGGACCCTCTCTTAAGAATTCATTATCATAAACTCAACATATTGAACTTTTACATCTAAGAATTGAATGGTAAAAAAATTATGCAACTGACTCTCATAGAGAAAAAATAGAATGCATGATAGTTAATCCTTTTCTAGAGATTTCTTTCGACATTAAATGAATTTTCAGAATAAAAAAACTAATTCTATAAATTATTCGTTGGTCTGGATTGTGATTGGTTCGGACAGATATATGTAGCAACATTTTTCAAATATAAGACCTCATCTTTCAGAAAAAAAGAACTATAATATTTTGATTTATCTACAGGAAATGCAGTATGTTTAAAACATTATCAATAAGACTAGATCATCATCCAAGAAATATCCATAACTATCTAGGGTAGATATTATTAATATTTTATAGAAGATTTATTATGACAAAAATGATCACTAAAAGTTAGTAAGAATACGGTCAGAAAGGAGAATAAACTTCTGATATACTATAAAACATATCGGTTAATAATATATGATAAATAAAAAAACGAACTATAAAATATTCTTTACTGTTGAAAAATGTTCCGATTCTGATATATATGCTCGTTTCCAAGTTTTTTTACGAAAAAAAACCAAAGTCCTGTCTTCCGATTTGAACAGATGTAATAAGAATTGAGGTATTATTTTGATTTTCAAGAATAAATATTAGTAAAGACTTTCACGTATTACTTTATGCGATTGATATTGTATTAATGCATCCTGTAGAGCATCATAACGTTGATTTTGACCATCAGCAATCGAAAATATTAATATTTGTTTATGTGTTTCATCTACTGCAAAAAGATTTTTGAATCGATCTGAATAATGATGCCATTGAGCAAAACCACGAACAAGCAGACGTAGATATTGCATATAAATTGAGACATGATGTTGTAAAGAAGGAGATTTCAAAGATTGCAATATTTTTTGGATATTTTGATCAAATGTTTTCATAGCTAAATCATGTAATGTTAAGGTAAAATAAATACTTTGTTGCAATGAACAATTAAACATTTGACGGTAGATCAATGTAAAATTTGGTTCACCTCTTAAATCTCTTCCCATACCAACTAATTCATTGACTAATGAAGGCATGATGGCTGCTACATTTATAGCAGGACGTAATAATGGATCGATTGATGATAAATTGAGACCACATGATTGTTCTAACAAGAGTGACATCATCGGTATTCCAATAGTGGCTATTCTCTGTCGTAAGAGAACTTCTAAGAGAGACATACCACTCATATCAACAGTCACAGTCTTTTCCTTTGTTCCTTGACGAAGGGATGGATGATCATATGAAGTGAGAGTAACAGGAATTTGTGTTCGTAATTCTGTCAAAGACGATGATTGTTTAATACGTTGCTTTCCTATTACTTCTCTAATACCTAATTCAATCCATTCTTTGATTGCATTGCACATTCTATTACACCATGTTTCATCTGCACCGAATCTTACATAAATATCGGCAATAGAAGACCATACTTGAAAACATGGTTCTAACAGAGAAATATTCGTTTTTAATCCAAGATCATGAATTCTTCTTGCTAAATTTTTGGTGCTCATCTGCTGACCATTTTGCCGTTGAAATGCCAGTTTCCATGTTTCAGCAAACACAAATAAATGATCTAATGTTATTCGTTTTTGTTCTAAAGCTTCAACTTCTACTAGTTGATCATCAATTAGAGCAAATATAGACAAAAATTTTCCCATTAAATCAACATAGTTATATGCTGCATAAGGTACTAAAAATGCAGACCATTCTGCTGGTTCTAGCTGCCATAATCGTTGTTTCGTCGGTGGTGATAAGAATTTACCAAATGCTGATGCATACCAATCTTTTATTTCATGTTCACTCTGCTTATTTGAAAGAATGTGATATGGTGAACGAGTAAATGATGGAGGAGGACACCAATTATCAGGGTAAACGATAGAAGTACTAATCAAACTGTATAGATTTTTGTTAAATTTAGCTTCTCCTATTTTTTGTATCTGCACTGGCGAATTAGTCAATAAATCTTTGGTTCGCTCATATTGTTCTACCGCACTGATAATTTCACTCGTAGGAACATTTCGAAGGTGCTTCGATGGTGATTCAGTCTGATCGATAGGATTCTTGATACATTGTTCATGTGCTGTAGATAATAGGTCAGCTAGAACACTACAATAAAAAAAGTTTGTACGAATATTATCTAGGACCTCAGCATTATATGAGAGAAATGTTGCGTATGCAGCAATAACGGACACAGGAAAATGAATATATATTCTCAGCATCTTAGTAGAAGAAGAAAATAAATGTGGTGAAAGAAGCTGTTGGAAACGTTCGTGAATAGGAGGAGTCTAGTTGTTCAAGCAGTTCCTTTTCAGAGAACTGAAGTGATCAAACATTCCTCTTTCAGGAACCAATTGACATTAGGTCAAAAATGCTACTCAGGGCTCTTTGGAGTCTACTTCAACATCGCACCTACAACCTTTCAGGATTATCTTAGGATGGTCGTCATAACTTTCCAAAGATTAGGGTGTGTGTGGGGTGTGAGAACAAAGACAACTCACATTCATACACACGCACACTCGCACCCTCGATTAATATTAACCAGAGTCCTCATACAATTTTAATTCTCTAAATATGCTATATGCTGCTGTAAAATCAATACTATTAATCTCTAAGAGATTAATTACTGACCTGAAGTACCTGACTTAAGGAGAATAGTGCATACAATATATCTTTTAAAGGCAAGTCAGTATAAAAAATACTAATAATACTTACGATTTATGCCGACACTGATTCCTCTCTTTTGAAGAACTAACGTGTGGTGCAATGGTGGTAATTGTTTTGATTGTAGATTTGGAACTTCTATGCATCTTTTCCTTATTACGATCTTCTGGAAATAAAAGTCTACAATAAATTTACACGAAAGAATAAGAAAAAAAGAAGAATATTAAGCAAAAAAGGCTGCCAAAAAGGAGTGGACCTGTGTTTGGACCACGAACCGTATTATAAATAAGGCTATCTCTAGGTAATATATCAGGGTTGACAGTGTCATTTTTGAGAACTAGCTGCCGGTGCTGCCATAAACCTTTTGTGAAATGTTGACGTGCATTTATGGAAGTGATTAGTCTGGTCGGATATCCGAATTCTTTTTCTACCAGTTTAGTTTCTATAGTATGTCAGAAAAATATGATTCTCTTACCAGTTGTAATACTTTCAAAATACTAATAATCTGCTAAAGATAAGAGGTCTATATCTTGTCGAAAATCAAGATAATCATATGTCTTCCAAAAATCATTTGGTATTTACGAACAAGCAAGATTTCGGTTTGTCATATCTTTATCCTTGTTGAACTTTCATGAAATCTGCAGTCTTATTAATATCGTCTGGAGTTTTACGAAGATTCATTAAATGGTTTTAAATTCTTTGTATCTGATAAACTCACTTAAAATCTTCTGTAAACTCTCGAAATCTCAATGATCATACTTTCATTTTCAAGAGCAACTGTCCTTGAATATCTTCCGAGATCATCTCCAGAAAGCTGAACAGGCTCGTACTTACGTGAAGTTACATGTCACGTTTAGATATTCCTATAATGTTCCAAAGACTATTTCAAGATAATCCTTAAAAATCTACGGCTATCATCTACAGAGACTTTCTAACAAGTTAGAAATACTGTTCAAATTTATGGTTCTTTTATTTTAAACAAAATCTTATTGACAAAGAACACTTTGTGCTTTCGCCAAACGCCGGCATCTAGAAAATCAAGAAAAAGGCTCACTTTACACTACCCGATGAGAAAAATTGTTCCTCGAGTTCTAAAGCCATATTTATTGTATACACCTCTATTTTTCAGGAATGAGAAATCATTAAGGAGCATTCGATATGTGAATAAGTCAGTATCAGTATTCATCGCACATTGTATATGCTACTGAGTAATTCGAGAGATTTCTCGTGGCTAAAAAATACAGGTTTGTACGAAGAATATCTTCATTGAATCCTAAAATTCTCAAAAACTCTCATTTCAATTTGTAATGGAACTTTTTCTCAAAAAAACCCCAATTGAATTAAAATAGGGTATAGTATGTGCTATCCACAGATAGCTCTTGGAAAGTTCCAGGTATTACCGTCTCTTAACGACGATATCTACCGTCGCAATAGGCTATGCTATCTTCAATTCTTTATCTATTTTCTGATTCGTCACCGATATGTAATGATCATGGATAAGAACCAAATATAGAAAGAAAATAAGACAATCAGATACAGACCTAAGCTGAAAAGAAAATGATTCATCAATCTCAATGTTGAACTCTTATCTAAACTCGAACCCAAACTCATTACAATAAATTCACGAAATTCAGATCGTTTCGGTCAGGTGCATGTCTGCTTCTAACCTTAAAATATATTCACTGTTTCATAGTGTGTTCTGTTAATAGGTTTTCTAGTCTCAATCATGGCTTATTTAAGGCGCTCGTCATTGTTGAACACATATAGAGAAAGGAAATGCTCCGATATTTGATTTGTTGACCAAGTGAGTGAAGGGAGCTGACCAAACGTTAGAAAGAAGACTACTCGATCTGTATAAATCGATCGAAGGAACCGAATATCTTGAACTGTTCTACCTATATTTAGTTCAAATAATATCAGGAATCGACAGCGACATGATCCCATCTTTTTCATATATGCCTTTATATTTAGTGCTTGAAGAAGTTATTCGAATGAGTTATATCAAATGCAAATGTGCTAAATGCTATTTGGACTGCTTGGCAGCTCTCTCTATCACCGTTTCTACTATTGTTCAAACTACACAAGACAAAAGAATTTATTCACTTCGTATCATCATCATTTTGCAAAGAAAAGTATTGTATCTACAACAAAAATATAGAGGACAACCCTGCTGTGTGTTGTTTTACATGCGCTTCAGTTCTGAGCAAGATCCGAGCGAGAAGTTCATGTGTAATATACCTGTATCAAACATAGAGGACCTGGTTTAAATTACGGATGATGATTTGTGCAACAAGGCTTCGAAGATTAGCAGTTTTTCTTAGTGTTTTCGATTGATTTCTAAGACTCTGATTTCCTTACCCATATGCAAGTAGGAAGGCATCAACTTTAGAGTCATACTTTCTCTCGGAACAACAAGCTCGGATATGAAAAGATATTTCTTGAATACCATAGGCTCAAAACAAATAATCTAGTGGTTGTTAATTTTAAATAATGTTCAAGAACGGTAGAAGTCGAAGAAGATGGTGTAAAGTTATTATCTATGAGTATAGTTAGAGTAATCCAAAAGCAGTGGTAGATGTACCTCAATGTCACATAAAAAACTTTAACGTTCTGATATTACAGGACTTCTTAACTAGTTTTTGAAAGATTATGGCCAGTCTCTTCAAAATCAAATCACTATGCAAATTCTTTATAGTGGCTTTTTAATTATCAGGTGTCCATTCAAATCACTAATTAAAGATTTACAAAAATTAAAAAGTATCAGAGGTTTAAATCTAATCATTTAACAGTTCTAGATATTCTAGTCGAAACTTCAAGTCGATTTTCTAACAATTGTGAAACAATTAAATTGAATACAAAGCTGGAGAAATTATATTAGGAAAAGCTGTAACATACGATTTAATGCATATTCATTTCCTCTTTCAACTTCAGAAATTGTACTTCTGTATCTTACTTCTGTCATAAGTTATTCAAAAAATATTCATTTGTGTTTTCAAACGAGCATTAGTGGAATTGTCAAATGTTATAACAAACATTTCTTTGTCAAGGTTTTATTATTATGACATTAGTTAAAGTATGATGAAACATCGTAGAAAAACTAAAGGATATTTTTTCTATCAATAGATATAAAGAGAACGTTAAAGCTTTCTATGAGACATGAAGGTACTTCTGCCACTACTTCTGAATTTCCCTAAGTAAACAGAAGTAAAAAAAGCTAATTAAAACTTGCGAAGTGAACATATTCATTCTCAAGTTACTGCAACAATCATTGATGTATAGAACATGTTTCTCTTACCTGAAAGAAAATAAGCAAACAATCAGATGACAGAACACGTGGCTAATGTTATTTACCCTTGTGCACAGAACAGAACGAACGTCACTTTTAGTTAATGTATTGGTAAATACGCTATCGAAATAAAGTGGTTTCGTTCGTCCTATCACTTGTAGATGTATTTCTTGCCGTCGACATCTATAAAAAAATCATGAGTAACGAATAAATTGAAAAGCTTTTAATTTACTTTATATCAGATATAGATAAGAAACCAGTGAAAGGAAATCTTTTCTGGAATAAAAATACTTTTCATTAGCACGCACCAATGAGAGGGATATTCCCCTAGTAATGAAGGTAATTAGGGTACTAACAGGGAATAATGTTCCGCCACATAGCGTCAGACGTTCATATATCTATTCTCAGTTTGCTGTACTTTGTCACAACAAATGATACCTATTTAGATTTTTTGCTGTATTATGGGATATTTTTTCTATGTCAAGTGAATGTTTCTTCTTTTTTTATTTTTAAACAGGGTGTGGATTTCGGTGTCCGTGTAGGTGTGCGTGTGGGTATGAATGAATAGAAAGCTAAGACCCAGCCACACCCTCACCCACACACGCACACGCACACCCACACCCACATCCACACCCACATCCTACCCTCTTGTTGAACTAAGATTCAATAGTGGTTCTCATCCAATATTGCGATAGCGCAATAATATCTGACAATCGCTAATCGTATCATATAAAATCTGTTCACCGCTTAGAAACTTTTTCGAAGTTTTGAGAACTCAAAAACTTATTGAAATTCAAATAATAATCAATGCAGCTAATTCAATACCTGTTGTTTATATCGAAAAAATATCTAAAAAGTAAGTTATAAGAATAAAATCTCCTATAGAATATTACAGTAATTATCTTGAATAAATGATACAGAAAGATAGATCGAATATATTTTCCCTACATAGCTATAACAAACGTCCACGAACTTTTGGATTACTCTTAGTCGATACTTCAAATACTAATAACATAATATATATTAAGAAAACAATGAATCTAATCATATAAAAAAATATTCAAAAATGTTCATTATCAAATTGATTTATTTCAGTTCTTTTTGTTTTAAAAACTATTTATCGAAATTTTTTACAGACATTTCTTGAAAAACCTTTGTCAATAATAACTTCTAATCTATATTGAAATTGATTTTCTTTTTCGAACAACTATTCTATTGATAATATAACTTGAAATAAAGTTTATCCTATTTCATTTGAATATTTATAATTAAATACAAATATTTGTAGAAATGAACTTCGAAAAAATTTCTTTAAATAGAGACTTATATTGGACTTTTTTTGTTTATTTAACACTAATCGATCATGTTTAAATCGTTTATATGGAGAACAATTATCTAAACTTATTGAAAAACGAGAAAATTATTTACTTTTTATTAATAAAATCAAATCAATATAAATATATTTCTTTTGATTATTTATAATAGCTCTTAATTGTATAATACTTGTTATGGAACGTCTATCGATACTAACAACAAGTTCTGTATGAAAACAAGCATCTTTTTCGGCTTTTCATTAAAGAAAAAACGAAAATATCCAAATAAAAATTTTGTTTTGTAGAAACGACACTTTTTAAATTAAGCAAATATAATATTTGCAATAGAAATGTCAACAAAAGTAATAGCAAGCCTAACTTATATCTGTATCATATGCCTATTTACGTTGTTGATGGTTCTGTTGTTATTACATCAATTATTGATCTTAATACATTTTTTATTTGAATATTTGTTTATTTATAGTTATTAGTTGAGCACCTGATGTTAAACTTGTGGTAAAAACATTACTTTCATTATTACGAACGATTGATTATATTGTTGTTTTATGTTTTACTTTTTTTGTTTTTATTATATTTAGTATACTTAATGTATTTTTTTTTCTATAAATCATAATCAATTCTATATTTTCTGTAAAACAATAAATAAAATTTCGATTAATTTTTAAAAGAAAATTGAATATAGTTTCGTTGATTTCAATTTTGTCTTTTATTGAATATTGTATTTTTAATATATAATCAATAAGTAAATAATTTAGTCATAAGATAAGATGATCGAATATATTTTTATTTTAATCATAGAAAACAGAATTAGTTTATAAATAGATATAAAAAGCGATCAATAAATTTTTGACTGATATTTGTTGAATCTTTTAGAAATCTAAACAATTTGTGTTTAATATTCGATTAATAACAAAAATGAGAAGAGATTCGATATCAATAACTGAATAGATTCAAGTTTTATTTAAAATCTAATTAGTTTTATTAAATTTGAAAATTAAAATCGAAAAAAAAAATTTTAATTCGAAAGTTAATAATAATAATATTGATTCTCTATATCGAAAATTTCTCATTGATTTAAATATATTGCTAGTAACTGTTTCGATATTTTTCATTAGTTTCTATCAATATAAGACATAACGTCATATTATTTATAATTTATATTAATAATAATAAGAGATTAATATATTATTTGTTTGTTAAGTTATTCAGTGGAACGGTTTATTGCTCAATAATATGACAATGTCAATCATTGGAAAAATCAACAATATGATTTTGATAATTTTAGGTCAAGTATATTTTATTGAATAAATCTCAAGATAGTTAGGTACAAATAATATATAATAATATTGTTGATGTTGATATACAATCAATAAGAAATTATAATGAAGTTAAATTAGTTTATTTTATATCATTTTTATTACTTGTTAGTTTTTTTTTATAATAAATATTGTTACCATGTCATTCGAATTTTATTTAATGCCACCAGTATTCTTTTTCTTTTCAATTATTAAATATTTTGTAGACTCTTGATTATTTTAATTATGTATTTACAACTGCTTTTATTAGTGAATTAATATCAAAGATTATTGCTCTTGGATCATTATGTTATTTTATAGACAAGTATTTTATTAGAAAAAAAAGATTTTTTTTTAAATATAAATCAACTTTAGTTATATTATCAATAGCCGAAATGGTTTTAGACAAAAAATGAATAGTGGACGTATAGTTTCTATTAATTCAACTCTTACATACGTTTAGAGAGTACTCAGAATTGCGTGAGGTTCGTTTCTTTTTTGAATTTTATATTTTATTGTATAATTTATTCCAATATTTTATTAGTTATTTAAAAGATTCTTTTTCTATTGGTTTTATCAAAGATTTCATCATTTTTCTTACATTCTATTTGATCAAATTTTGAAAATTTTCTAATCTTATTTTAATTGATAAATGCATAACAAGTACATTTACAAGAACAACTTCCTTTGTAACAAATAAAGAAACTTTCAAATTTAAAAAAAATTTTTTTTTAAGGCTGAAGCCTCAGTTGTTTACTTCTCGAAGAAACCATAAAGAATATTTGATAAGCAATACAGTATATTATACTTCGTTTTTTTTGTGTTTAACATCATTATAGGTATACATGTGAAGTAAATATTTAGGAAAAAATACGATGAATTATTGAAATTTTTATGTCAATTATCTAAAATAAAGAGTTGAGTTGAGAGAAGAATCTTGAATAGTTACAATAAAATAATTGAAGATATTTATCATTAAAATTTATTTAAACATTACAGAAAATTCTTTGTTATGAATTTTTGAAAACAAAACAAATATCTAAATGAAAATTTGAATTATTTGAAAATCTTTTATTTTTTTCTTCATTTTTTTTAAAAATTATTTCGTATTGTAACTGGTGATAATTGGAATAGAATAATAAAGGTTATACTTTTTTCTTTTTTATTATTTTTTTGTATGATTTTTTTAATATAAACAAGGATGCATTACGTCAAGATGATTCTCCACATGGTTGAAAAAAAATCATTTAATGATAGGATGTGGATGGATTGCTGTTATAATGAAAAAATCTGATGTAATTGAATTAAATAAAATAAATATTAACAAATTTTAAATATTTATTTTAATTTAAAATCAAATTGAATGATGTTAGATGATACGGAAATAGATAAAGAAATTGAACGAGAATTAGAAGTTAATGCATATAATACAAATTATCTTGAACAACAATTAATTGATGATAAAGAACTTGATAAATATATATTTATATTTATATTTAGTTAAAAATAATATAAATTATTTTTCATTCAATAAGTTGAATAACGAAATGTTTAGAAAAAGGTTTGTCTAATATATATCATAATTACTAACAAGTAAATACTTGAATAGAGATAGTCAATAGTTGGTACTCAAATTAAACATAGATAAAAAAAGATTAATCTATTTGAGTCATTTTTATATTGATTAATAAAATAGATTGGATTCATTTCTTATGAAAAATTTCGAATTTCAATGTTTCTAGTTGCTGATGCAATGTTTTCTAAGTAATAAAATGAGTATTGAATTACATAATTATATCCTGTTTAAACACGGACTTAATACTTAAACCCGATTAGATCATTTTCTCATATTAAGAATTTGATTATTATTGTCGATAGTATATTCATATCATCAATTATTTTACAATAGAATTTTTTTCTTAAAATAAATTTGTTTTATCATATAAAATCTTACTGTTTAAGGTAAATCAATTGCAAAAGTAAATAATTCTTCATTATTAAGTTAAACATCTTGAAAATTTAATTCGAAGTTAGATGAAAAAATTATTTCAAATAAAAATGAAAAAAATTTTGTTATCAACAATATTTAATAAGAATGATAATAAAAAAAGAATCATTTTCAACATTATTATTAGAAATCGTTACTTATCATTGTGTCTTTATTGTATATCAATCTTATTTCAATCTTTTCTTCTTTTGTTTTAATAGAAAAAAAAAATTTTTTTACACATCGATATAAGATATTTTGATAAGTATACTTAAGGAGAAACAAAATAATATAGCTTATCATAATAAATAAATCTATTGGAAATATTTTCATTATTTAATTAAATATCATATTTCAATAAACATTTACATTTAATTAAACAATAGAACATTAAGAACATCTATGTTCGTTTTTACTTAATCGAATCTAAACTGTCAATAAAATCGATTTAAATAATATATTAATCTTCATATTAACTAATATCATACAAACAGATTCTCTCAAAAGAATACTGTTTTTCTACTATTATAGACGAAAATCTAATCAAGGACGTTCAATGTATGTCTATTAACTTAGCTTGTCAACTAGCAAGATCCCAAATGGGATGCATCCATGGAGTACATAAGTTATTTTCAAATATCAAGACTGCTCTACAAGAGAAACTGCGGAGAAAAGTGTAGTGTCTGCAAAAATAGTTAGTATTGAACTGTATTCCTGTGAGAAATAATCAAAAATGTTCATTTTTCACAAAGAGAGTGTCCATAATAAAGCATTTTTCAGCATAAATCGACTTTGGTGAACAAAGCGAAAATGATGAATTAAAATAAAGGCTAACTATTCAAATTAATTGGTATAGATCTTATTACATGAGTGGCAACTCCAGATGGTTAAGATTGAGAGAAAGAATCGTATTATTTTCAGATTAGAGCTGGTGTCGTATTGTCTAGTTATATAAAAATTAATCGAACTGTTGTTATTTTCAATCATGTTTTATGTAAAAAGGCGAAGTTTAGGAAAAGTTAATAAATTGTGCAAATTTTAGTTAATTTCTTCTCAAATGAGAGTTTTGTTTTGCAATCTCCTACGAACTATGTATTTTCTTGCAATCTTCTAAGAAAAAGAAAATGGAGAAGTCTTTTTTACTGATGAAGTTAATGCAGATGTTAGTTTTTTGCAAAGCAAAAAATTTTCACATTCGTTGGTAATTTTCTCGTTAAAAGTCATCATTTGACTTCGACTTTCGCCAAAAAAAGCAATTAGCATCTCAATTCTATCTGATACGTTTCTTCCGATGACGATACCGCCAAGCGGAAATTCTTGATTTTTGAGAAAGGAATGAATCACTATCGCATCTGCTACGCTCAGCATTCCTCTGGGTTATCTAACTGCATTTTAGTTGCTTTCAGGTGTGTATGAAAAGTAGATACACACACCCACACCCTTATGAAGCTGTCTGAGAGTTTTTAGGCTTGATCACTATTGAAATGAATAGTAGTAAAAAAAAATAAAACTATCATATCTATCTGCTCTATAGGAAATATGAAATTGGCATTGAAATACGAGAAGATTACACATAGCTAAACATCACGATGAGATATATTTGTTCATTATAATTATTGCTCATAACCTCAAAGCCACGAATAACAGATACTATGATAATTTACAATTCAAATAATATTTAACGTGATTTAACTATAAATATGAAAAAAAACAATTATATTAATACTTTTTCCTAGAGGTAGAAATAGAGGATGAGATAGCTTCCAAAATGTGAGGGTGTGGGTGTGATTTAGGTGAGAGTTTGGCATATGAAGCTGAGTCTTCTCTTAACAGATACACTCACCTATTACAACATTCTGCACAGCATGACGATATCTGGCACATAAATTGAAAAAGTTGGCCGTCACATTTTATGATTCAATGAAATTGATTTATTTAAGAACTGAGAGTTTCGACTGAAGATTCTATGGAGCGAAATTCCTAATATCCGGTAGCCCTATTCAGTACTTTCTTTTTATGTCAGCCCTCATTTCATACGAGCAATAATTATTCTAAACGACTACATCACTTCTTATAAACATCAAAACCGTCTTCTCACTGCTATGAGATTCTATTCAGTACTACGCCAACTAAGTGGGCAATATGACGTTCTTCTAAGCAATATGCATTCAGCTGAGCACTATTCATTACTCCTTTCAGCAGGAAGGAATTTAATTAGTAACTACTCAAGAGAATTCTTTGGATATTTTTTTATCATACATGAAATAGAATAGATCTATTGGAAAGTGCTGGAAGACAGCATATAGTCATTCTTATGCCGGCAGTATAGAGAACAAACACCTGACTTCTATCTTTTTTGAAAGCCATTCTTCTCTGACTTCAATAACTCTAAACGACGTGATAAAATCTATATTAAAGATCAGATTGCTGTAAAACTCAGTATTGAAAATGTATGATATAGCATTACAAGCGACAAGATTTATTGATTTAACTCGTATGCTATACTGATAATATATAAAGCAGCAAAAGGATATTTAAAGACACAACTCACATCGTTGAAAATATTCATTTACTTGATAATTGAACAGACTCTGAAGTTACACGACCATGTCTACTTTTTGGTTCATGTTGACTTTCTTGGTCATTAGCAGCGCCTTAGGCAAAGAGAAATTTCTTTTAATACATGATTTTGAAACTCATCATTATTACTGATTTCATATAAGAGTTCAATTTATGAAAATTAGGAATATTCTCATGTGTTCAAATAAGATCTTAGATATGGATGTGAATGAGCACATCTGTAAGTTTTCATGCGATTAGTTGGTGGCGTTAAGATAAAACGTGTACACTGTAACAACAATCTACAAAGTAACCAATCGTTGCACTTTGAAAAATTTTCACGAACTATTCACGAGTATCTGAACTATTAAGATATAGGAGAATAAAAAGAGAGGTTGCACACACACTAAAAAAAGAGTTATACCACGGAACTTTAATATAGCTTATAAGACATTGCACAGATAGGTAAAACATTAGTAAGATTGCGGAATGTAATAAGTTTTGTGTAAAACTATTACACGTTTTCCTCACTAAAATGATTTCATAGATTATCTTCTAAACATATTGAAGTCTAAAGATTATGAACTAGTAGACTACTTGTCTTATCCTATTTGTAATACGAACGGATATTTACTAATGAGAAACTCAACTCATCCGACTCGATTTTTCTACCAATCCATTTTAAGTTAATGTAATTAATCAACGTAAACCTTAAGTAGCTTACCTAAAGATTAATGTTCACAAAAAATAGATGGTACACATTACTTGATGCACTAGTTGTAACATTTTTAGATGTTGTCCTATTACATGCTCTTGCCATCAAAGGAAGTTGAACATAGAGAATGAACTACTGAAAAGACTATTGAAAGGTCAAATGAATTGTTTTCAATTCTTGTTTGACACTTATCTTCTAAAAACTGCATAGTGTTGGGCTAAAACTTTTAGCGCATTCTCTTCATTACATGCCAAAGTATATCCTGAAAATATGATAGAATGTGGATTTACTTAATCACAAATCTATTTCGAAGGAGGATGAACTCTGTGTTGAGTTTAAATAGTTTCAAGTGCTGTATATTTTACTTAAAGTAGCGATTTTTTTAACGCAAATTAACAAGAAGTTTTGGAAACCCACTCTGCCAAATTTCATAACACCAAATTGTATACTGTCAACCAACCTTTTTACGAAAAAAACTCTTCTTGTAAAGTACATATTCTCGGACGGTAAAAACTGATTGGAATAGTATCATCGACACGAACAACACTTGCTCAGTCAAGTTTTAGTAAATTATAGATCAAAAGAAAGAACCTAAGTTTAGTATTAACGATTAATAATAGACTCAGTACCCAATTTTTATTAGTATTAATTATGTTGTAAATCTTAATACCTAAGTTATGAGTATCATGACACTTCTGCAGAAATGAGAAAAACATTCCGAAGAAATCTTATAGGACTATCCTGCGAAGCACGTGTGTTAGTAACTTTATTGATAAAATGAGTACCTTTATTAAACAGAGAAATTACAGGAACCTATGATGATACTTAACAAAATTCTGCTTCATTTTTAAGCTGCCTCATACAATCGACCTAATCTCAGCGTTTGTGCATCATGGAATAAAGATGCACTAGTATTTGGTGAAGAGAATTTAGTTGGACAAAAACCCGTTGGACTTTTCGTTAATGATCAAGACGACGTTTACGTTGCTAATCGTGAAAATGGTCAGATTTTAGTATGGACTAATGAATCATCGACTCCGACGCCAATTATTTCGACGAATTCGACTAATATAAGGAGCATTTTCGTCACAACCGATGGTGACATTTATGCTGATGAGGGCAATGAGAATGGTTACGTCAATAAATGGACACTCAATGCAACAGAAAATGGAATTGAAGTGAATATCCATGGGTGGTGCACAAGTCTTTTCGTTGACATCAATTATCATTTATATTGTTCTTCGACTAATAACCATCATGTGTTTAAGACACCTATCAACAATGGGCAAACCGTACCGATGGTAGTGGCTGGCACAGGCTGTCCTGGCCCTGTGTCTGATACACTCGACCATCCACACGGAATTTTCGTCGATAATAAACTCAGCTTATATGTGGCGGATACTCATAATAACAGAATTCAACTTTTTGCACCTGGAAAAAAAGATGCCAAAACAATTGCCGGTTTCGGAACAAAAGTTCACTTCATACTCAATAGGCCAACAGATATTGCCCTAGATGCCGACGGTTACCTGTATATTGTGGAAAGTCAAAATCATCGAATCATTCGATCAATTCCAAATGGATTCAAATGTTTGGTTGGATGTTCTGGTGACAGTGGAAAAACGTCAAGTCAATTGAATTATCCACAAACAATGGCTTTCGACACAACTGGAAACATATTTGGGAGTGATTCTAACAATCACCGAACTCAAAAATTCCAGTTAATTAAAAATTTATGCGGTACGTTTATTTCTATTGTGAGGGGTGTGGGTGTGGGTGTGGGTGTGGGTGTGGGTGTGGGTGTGGGTGTGGGTGTGGGTGTGGGTGAGGGTGTGTGGGTGTGGGTGTGTGGGTATGGGTGTGGGTGTGGGTGAGGGTGTGTGGGTATGGGTGTGGGTGTGGGTGTACATGAGCAGAAAACCTATACCCACACCCACCCACACCTACATCCACCCACACCCACACCCACACCCACACCCACACCCACACCCACACCCACACCCACACCCACCCCCACCCCCACACCCACACCCACACACCCACCCCCACACCCCCACCA
>CAJNSZ010001993.1:0-19135 GCA_905329745.1 Rotaria sp. Silwood2
TGTGAGTGTGGATGTGAGAAGGTGGGAGTGTTTGGGTGTGGGAAGGTATGGGAAGGGGTGAGTCTGGGGAGGTGTGAGTGTGGGTGTGGATGTGGGTGTGGGTGTGGGTGTGGATGTGGGTGCGGGTGTGGGTGTGGTGTGGATTCATCTCTTGTGTGTACCCACACCCACACCCTCCTTAATTAAATCTGTTCTATATATATTTTCTCTCATATTTCAGTTGAAATATTTAAATATTGCGGGGTGTGGGGGTGGCGTGCAGGTATGGGTGGGGGTGGGAGTGGGCGCGGATGTGGGTACACACAAGAGATGAATCCACACCACACCCACACCCGCACCCACACCCACAGCCTCACCCACACCCACACCCACACCCACACCCACACTTGATTCAGCAAAACAAAAACAAAATTTGAAAAAATATATCTATGTATAGTTTGATAGGTATCTATCAGATTTTAGTCAATATATATATTTATTATTGTGTGTTAAATATGTCAAAATTGATTGTGATTCTATTGAAAATACTTTGAATAAGTTTTTAAAATGGTTAAATCTCTCAATAAAAAATAAATCTCTACTTATGAGTTCTTCTGTATTTAATTTAGAAAGAATTAACTTGAGAAAAAATAAAATTTTTCTTAATAGAAGTTTAATGTCAATTTATTGAAGTTGATCTTTTCTAAGGAAATATCGAAATTAATAAAGATCTAACACAGGATAGGTCTTTTCGAAGAATAATTGACTATCAAAAAAAAGATATTTCGCATTTCAAATAGACTTTTTTCTTTTATTGCTTTTCTACTTTTAATATTTGTCTTATTGCTATTTGCACATTATTTATTTTTTTTGGTTTTTCATAAATTCCGTTTTATATTTATTGTACAAATCGTTTATTTACATGAGAAATAAGTCTCTTTTAGTAATCATTTATTATATGTTGATCAGGTCTCAACATATTTATTATGTATGTTAATTAGCTCAGAAACAGCCTTATTGAGTATCGTCTAATAATAAATATTTGATTAGTGGATGCTTTTTTTTTATTAAATATTATTTGTATAATGACTACAGTAAATGAAAAGATCATATTCCATAAATCTTGTTATTTTATTATATGATTGTTTATATCTATCAAAAAATGATATATTTCAAATTTTAAGAAAATTGACAAAATCTATTCCAATAATTTAAATTTCAATAAAACAAAAAACTTTGAAATATTCTAGAATAAATCTAACTTAAGATTTGTTGTTAATCTTATTCAGTATATATCTTTTTTTCTTTCTCATGATCTATGAGAAATGATTTACTATTTTTTTGTTCTAAAATATATGTTTATGTGATTTCGAAAAAAACATTTAAAAAAAACGAGAGTGTGAAATCTCGTTACTACGTCTTGAAATTCCCTATCTATTAATCAAAATATATTAGGAAAAAAACTGATAGTTTTAAGTGATAAACTGTTTGGTTTATACAGGGTGTCACAAAACCTTTACGCCACCCCCCTCCCCAGCAACTTAAAGTTCCAATGATATAACAAAATGTTTTATACCAAATTAATGCCCGTCAAAAACTGGATTTAGGAGTGTAATTAGAGCAATCATTGTCTATGAGATTACTAAAATATCTCGAACTATATGACAAAATTCGTTTTCATTTCAAGATTTTCTGAAATTTTGGCTATCAAAACTTGATTTTCGTGCAAAATAAACCTGATATTCGGAATCAGCATAAAAAATGGATCGAATAGCATAGATTTTGTCAAAAGATATTTTTCGTCAAAATTCGACTTTATCCTATCCTTCGAATATTTTTTACACAATTTTGTCATTTGCTCTACCATAGGTCAAATTTCGACGAAAAATATTTTTTGATAAAATCTATGCTGTTCGATCCATTTTTTATGCTGATTCCGAATATCAGGTTTATTTTGCACGAAAATCAAGTTTCGATAGCCAAAATTTCAGAAAACCTTGGAATGAAAACGAATTTTGTCATATAGTTCGAGATATTTCAATAATCTCATAGAAAGTGATTGCTCTAATTACATTCATAAATCCAGTGCTTGACGGGCATTAATTTGGTATAAAACACATTGTTATATCATTGGAACTTTAAGTTGCTGAGAGAGGGCGTAAAGGTTTTGTAACACCCTGTATAATTATAATTGTGTAATTCAATTTGATAAATTGAGACGAAACGCATTAAATTCATTTCGATACGCTGAATTTTGTCTTTCTAGTTATAATTATAGTTCTAATGATTCAATTCGTATTGGTAAAAATCTTGTATCTTTTCTTGGAAGTTATTTTCCATATCTGAAAATATTGCGTCTTTAGTGACAACACCATTTTCCTTGGACATCGAATAAGTCAATATTTCAATACAAAACAAAATCAATGTTTCATGATGAATTTTTATATGATTTTATTTATAAATAACTTTTTCGTTTTTTTTCTTATCACATACAGAAATTAATATTTAGATTTAATCAAATTCTATAAAATAAAGATTTAAATTGAAAAATTTTCTAAAATACCATATGAATGGAATTTTCTTCAATAATAAGTACTAAATAGAATAAATAAACGGGTGTTGGTTGGTGTTGTAGAGTGTGGTTGTCAGTTTGAATCTTGTTTCGATCTATACCTCCCACATACACAAAATTAGAAGATTTTGTAAAAAAAAATCATTGCGAGACTCTTAGCAGTATCGTTGAGTTTAACAAGATATTTATTTCAAAGCATTTAAAATGTTTCGACTAAATAGATAGAACTAAAAAAGAAAAAACATTCAATACTTTATTATTTTTATTGAATAAATTTCACATGAGATATGTTAGATATCAGACAGTAGAGTATCATCAGCATCAATTGAAGGCAGAATAATAAAAACCAAAAAAGAACCTTTATCATTAAATCTGTGAATATTTATCAAAGATTGAAAATAAAGTTTAACATATAAATATAATTAATTGAGAGAATTTTATTCTGGCGAGACATTCAAATAACTTGAAATTATAGTTTTGTTCAAATTGAAAACTCTTACTAATAGTTTTCTAATTATATTTTACAAATTGTAGTAGTAGAGACTTTTATTGTAGAAAATCACATCCTGAAACAATTTGTTTTTAGTATCGTCGTACTAGCAGTAACTTTTATCTGGCTCAATGGGATACGGTATAATTAACTTTTTGCCGCCACGATGATCATCTGTCTTACAAATATAAATGATTAGAAATGTAACAGGAGAAAAATCTTTTATATAAAATCTCATACTGAAACGAAATATTGTTTACGTTTTATTAAATTGAGATGAAGAAATTTATTTCTTTGATGTTAAAAGATAGTCAATCATATTGACCAAAACAAAAAATGATCAAACGTCGTTAGTTTTGAAAAAGAAACCATAATAAAAGAATTCTAATAATATATACAAGAGTAGTTTGATATTTGAATAAGAAAAAAAAAACTTGCAGTTAGGACATTTATTGATTATATAAATGAATATGAAAGTTATTGTTGTTTGTCTATTTGAGTTCGATCAGATTTTCGAATTGGATATCGTTATCAAAAATTAACTGATAAATGGAGCAAATCTTTAACAACATATCAATCAATTAGTATGAAAATAATTTAGACTTTTAAATTAATAATAAATACTATTTTTTGTTTAGTTGAACATGTTTCCGTCTTTGAAAATGATCTTTCTCAATTAATTCAACAATTAAAATGATTTGCGTTTCTGGATATTTCTGGTCGAATCGATCGTCAAAAAATCGAACCTTGTCATTCTATGATTCAAAAACGTTTTCCTAATAGTCAATTTGATATAACAATAATAAGATTTCGTCTTTGGTTTTGATCTTGTACATATTATATTCAACAGACATACAATCTACTCATTGGATAACTATAATTGTTTTATTTCTCATTGTTAAATCAATAATAAAAAGTTTTTTTTTTCATTCAACAACTTTTATTGAATATTTATTTGATCACTTTTGTGAAACGTGCTAGAAAAAAAGTAGTCAAGTCAAAATATGATCTTGGTTCAAGTTTTTTCAAAGGCTAAACTAAGTTGAGACTGTATATGGTCATTCCTCTTCTTGATGACGTCTCTCAAGAATGATTCACCAAAAAAATTTAAAATTTTTCAAGAAGATAGATTTTGATGAGTAGAACAAAAGTTGGCAGAGAGCCAATGTTTCCTAACCCTCTCTTCTATGAGATATTGAACTCGAAACAGCGAAAAATTATTCCAACATTCATCCTCGTTTCTCCACAATGCTGCGTTCAATCAAGCGAGAAATTTTTTTTGCGGACAATAGAAATTTTTTTTTGGTGGTTAAATATTTCTGACGTTTTTTATCTTTTGTACTTTGAATAACAAACTCAAAATATCGAAGGTACTTCAAAAACACAATTTTTTGAATAGACCTTTTTTTTCTAAGAGCTAACAAAAACCAAAGAACAATCATTCTTCTAAACGAAAAACATTCATTCTAAATAGTGTCTAGTGTATGAAAAAAAAAGGTGTCAGCTCTATAGGATTTATTACGCCGAAGAAATGGAGGCGTCTCTACAGTTTTTCTCATGAAAAATTTGTTTTGAGGAAAACACGAAACAATATGCAGCTTTCGATATTTTGCTTATGAAAGTTTGTTTTTGTTTCTCTGATTTTTTAAAGTTTAAAGATAATTTTCGGATCTCAAAGTGTACTCATCGGATAGATACTACTTGAGATTACATCATGGTCACAAAAAGAAAACAAAAAAAGGGAAAAATAAACAATTTTAACTCAGAAAACGATAAGGCTAACCTTATAGATAAAGCAAACCAAAACAAAAGCTTCAAAAATCAATTAAGAATTACTGAAACTATATAGTATTTATGAAACATTGCCTTAATCAAAATAATTGTCATCTAAACTCCTTTTTGTCATTAAAGATTATTGCGTAATAGAAGACTCCCTGAAAAAGAGATGCTTCGGATACGATAGAAATTACTTCGTTAATTACTTAATTAATTATCAAATTTTAACTTAAATAAATATATCTATCGAGAAGGTGCTGGTTAGTATAGTACTCATTGTGAAACAAATGGAAACTGAAGCAGTCATCATTTCTGCATCGTTTCCATTGTGGCAAATCCGTTCATATCTATTAAGTAGACCTGCCTTTTTTGGAACAAATTTCTAATTATCAGTACTTAATACAGAGAGAAATCTAATAGAATGCTTACCTGATATATTTATCTGTTCGAGTATAACGCAGTATTCTAGGATCTTCTAGTATACGACGAGGATTATTATCTACATAGAAATTCGTATTTTTGTGGAACTCACATAAATTTTCGAAGAAAATAGTGAGTGGAAGTTTCAAGTTCAAGGTTTCGCGACTCTCCTTCTCCTCTCTCGCGTTACAGACAGGCCCTATTACAAACCATAGCAACTTTACAAAAAAAATTCTTTCGAAGTATATATATATAAAAAGACAACATTTGCTGACAATCATTTATCATTAGAAAAGAATTATCGTCTTTGAGTAAATTTAAACATTATATATTTTGCCATTAGTACCGTGAAACTAAAGAAGATATGTGAGTTCCACATTTTGAGTCACAAAGGGGCTGCATTAACAAGCTTTTCTAGTTATTATTTAGGTTTTTATATTCGTTTTAAGAATAGTGAAATTTTTGATAGATATTGACTTTGATCAAAGTGATGATGATCTGAATGCTTTTTTCTTCCAAATAACAACATGTCTTTGTTTACCTTCTCTCTTTTTCTTAGGCGAAGAAATATATCTACAACTTCATTTCTACTGGTAAAATATTTTTGTTTACTTTTATTCCATGAAAAGTTGGAATATTGTTCTAAAATGGATAAATTTATCACTGAACTGAATAAATCCGAACATATAAACTTCAAGAGCGGAACCAAGATCGACGTCGGTTTGAAAAGCTACGAAACCAACAATCGCCACCTCTGATTGAATTATATAGAGTAGAAATAAGTATCCAATTTTCTCAGAAATCGTCATAGACATTTTGTTTAAATAATAAATTAACTTCTAATGAATATCTAATTAATCTTTAATTAATAGTCTAATAAATGTATAATTAATAGATCATGATTGACTTAGTAATATATATGCAGTTTTAACAGCAAAGACAAAGAATTGAAAGTGTGAATGTCGATCTGGCTAGCGAGACACAACAAGAGACGACATACAATCATATTTATATCGATATCTTATCACACATTTCACTCACGTTCACACTCAATCCAGAAGTTAAATCAAGACTGACATTCGTACCAGAGACCGTCACAGGGCAGGGCAGGGCAAAACTTTTTGCCCTGATTCAAAAAAATTTTTAAAGAGAATCTGATTAAAATTCAATATTTTTATTAGAAAACCGATTAAAGTGGCAATATTTTTATTGAATTTTAACCCAATTATTTGATGTTCAATCGATTAAACTTTGTTACTAGATCAACACTTTTGTATTTCATTCAAATTAATTTTTGTAGTAACTTTTTTCAAGAATTTTTCATATCAAAGGCTTTCTTTCTCAGCTCAAGAAGTGTATGTAGATTAAAAAAAAGTTTAACCAAGTAAACCAATCAAATGTTGCCTGTCAACCTGAAGAGAAGACTTTTATTCAGCTCTGTTGAAAAGTAGCCGTCTTTCGTTTAATACTCACGATAGATAAACAATCATTTTATATTAGAAGTTCGTTCACAGGAAAACAACAAAGGCAAAATAGAAGCTAATATGATTCCTAATTTTTTTTTCAAAAATTCTGAAATTTCTTTACATTTATTAATGTCAAACTTGGTTTTTGAGCAACAGATAATTGTTTTACAATTAAAATCACTTTACTCCTATTAAACAATTTTTTCAGTAAAAAACTTAGTATTCTGCAATATTTAGTTTCTAAAAACGCCTACCAACGATGAAAGGCTGAAGTTCAGATTTACATTGATTGTTTTTGGACTAAAAAACGATTGTAGTAGCACTACTTTAATCAGATTTTATCAGCTAATAGACAGATTTCATTCGATTTAAAATCTTTTTTCATCTATTAAAATCGATGATTCAAAATAAAGCAATTATAAATGATTATTAGAAATCGATTTCAAGTGATTAAAGTTATTTCACCCAAAATATTGCTAAAAAATCTTACAATTAAATGAAATTTGTCTTTTTGACTGAAAACTCTGACTAAATGCAGTCTAAAATAGTGCTATTTCAGTTAACTTTTACGTCAGACACAATCGATTTTTATCTGATCTTTAACCGTTTTTCTACATGGACAAATGAGTCTCAGGAGAGTTTTTTACATATTTGATTCTGTAGGTAAATGCGAGAAAAAATCTAGGCGATGAATAGAAGACCAATATTGGTAGGGTTACATGAACTTTCGTAATAGAAAGTCATCATTTTTTATTCCATGGAAATGGCACATGAGTTTTATTCATTGCTATTTTAGTTTATACGTTGAGCAAGCAATTATTATCGTATGTTGCAACACGATATGTTGAAGATCGACCTAATATTACACGTACTATTTGTCGTCGTAAGGAGTTCAGAAAAAAATGAATTTTTTAAGTTCCACTTTCAAAATTACATGTTTCATCCGTTTCATTATTGAAAACGGTTGAAAATTGAATAATCTGATTTTAATAGTAGCATTTTCATCCAACTTTTAAACATAAGAATTCCATTAAAATTATATGATTTGTAAAGCTTGTACAACAGTACTTCTTTCTGGCACTTGATGGTGTTTAATTGCATAATAACTTTCATTGTGACACTTTCGAAATAACATAAAGTATGGCTACGAAATTCGAAAGCAATCACATGATTTTTATGAAGATTTTAGATCTTGTACTAGACTTACTTTGTTTTGTGTATAAAGAAATTTTGCATTCAAATTCTTTCTTCTAGATTACTTGAAATTTTCAAATGAACATATGGATCAAGTTAAACGACAATTTACTTTTAGTCAATCACCTGAACAAGCAAAAAAGAAATTACGAAGTTAGTTGTTCTGGCAATAGACATATAAACTTCTTTGTATTTTCATTGTAATAGATGATTGTGATCGATCAATAACTTGTATTGAAAATTTAGCTAATGAATTTTTCTATGAAATATTTGATTATCTTAGTGGTTATGAAATATATAAAGGATTTTCAAATCTCAATCATTGTTTTCAACGACTTCTCAATTCGTCATCTCTTTTATTTGAAATTAAACTTACTAATGCAACACATGATGAAACATTGACGAATAACTATAGACAATTTCTATGTAGAGTATGGGGTGTGGGTGTGTGGTTTGAATAGTAAAAGACACGCACACCTACATCCACGTATACCCACATCCACACCCCAAAGAAAGTTTTATCAATAGATAACGAATTAAAAGAACTGTTATCTTCTAAAAACAAAAATTGAAAATATGTATAGTACCTTTCGTTGATTGAATAGTCAGCAACACTTCTAGCTGTGAAAAGAATTGTTGATCACTGTAGTATATATATGCTCATAATGACTTTGTACATGCTTACCTTTCTTCCACTTCAGATGTTTTGGGTCATGATATAAGAGACAATTATCATTCATGACTAATTTTATATGGTAAACATTAATTTTTATGGCGCAATTTCATCATTAATAGCTATGTATATGAGAAACATATGACAAGCTAAATGTAATTACGATATACGATTTTTTTTATCGTAACCGAATATCTTCTTCCTCTAGACAATGAAATGAGTTGTAAAAACAAAGTTATTAATGTAAGATCATATCGAATGCTCTTATGTTCTAATGTTTGTTATAAAAAAAGAAATTTTCAACCTGAAGCAATGAAAAATTTTGTGACGCCTCTTTTACATGACTTCACTTTCAATGAATCGGCACATAGATGAATTGTATTCAAGCAACAACAAACCAAAGCAAAAGAAAATGAATACGCATCAAACACATATCCATATACCCCACAAGCAGAAAAAGAAACAGGCTGCATCTTGAAGGAAAAGAGAAAATAGTGTAGCTCAAGACTCAAAATGGGTTTCATAGCAGCGATAATGACAATCTTTCTGATATGGATATTTCTCTTCGAGCACACCCAAATTCACATCCTTTGAAGTTCGAATTATTTTCGGTCAGTGGTGAGTAAAATTTCAAGATGATGAATGATTTTTATGAAACTTAGCTGAATCTTGGGAAACACACTTTCGTTACCGAAAAAAAATCGAATTTCAGAATTCCGAAAAATTATCTCTAGATTTGAATTTCTCAACCCCTAAAGCTTCTAATCAAGTTTTATAAGAAGTCGTTACTCTCAAAAGATAGTTCTGTCTTCATGAAGAAAATTAAAATCGGAATATTATGATACTTATCTGCATTTATCACCTTAATCTATCGTATCTTCCATTTCTATAAGTACTACTAAGAAGATTCAATATCGAAAGATATTGAGCGTTCCAAACTTACACTTTTTTTTCATCTCATTAGCTATGGAATGCCTCAATCTCAATCTAATATATGTAAATATTTTATTATGAATAGCGATTTTTGTTTGTACCCTGATTTAATTATTCGCAACTTTTAATAAAGAATAAATTTGGTTTTAACTCATCCAATAAAAGAAAGAATTGGTAAAATATGCAGACTAATTTGTCCTTAACCGTATTCCATTTAAAAAATGAATAGAACATGTTTAGACGAATTATTCTTTCATTTTTCAATTGATTCTTAGAACGCTAATAGAAATTTAAAAAGCACTTTTTTATGATAAGAAATTTAATTTTTATCACAATCTTGCATTGGATTTTCTATTTGTCGGATTTATAATTTAGCGTAGGTATGAGCAAAGCTTTGAAAGATTGGAAAATAAAATTCTGACGAAGACGATAGTTTTATTCAACCATTTTGTGATAAAAAAAATATGATTGGATCTAGGTTGAAGTTCGTTTTCATTCTGATCTTTCTTGTAACTTCGCTTAGCTTGACTTTTTTAAACTTGGTATGATCAAATACTAAATGCTTATTAGAACGATGATACTAAGATAATTAACTAACCTATCCATAGATAATGCACTCACTTATTTTCAACTTTCCGACTGCCACATGCTAGCCAGCTAATTTGACAAAGCAATGTTTTTTTTAACTAGAAAAAAAAACAATTTTGACAACAAGAGAAGATGATTCATCAATGTCAATCCGTAACTCAATGTTCAATCATACGACAATTATTTTTCCTTTTTTTTAAATAATACATAGTTGTATTCTAAATGAGATGAAAAGACAATACGATCAATAAATGTAGAATCTTTGAAAGTCTTAAAAAATAAAGTTCAAAGTCAATTGCCAAAATACTCATTTGTAGTAAATGTTTTACATTTAATTGATTATTAGACTTTTATTTTGAGGAAAAACATTTATGCTTTCGATCATTTATCAAAGAACTCGAATATTTGGTTCAAGTTTCAAATTTTTTAAAAATCATTCATGAAATCTCCTCAATAATAATGTATTATTGCACTTCGAAGAATGTGTGTGAATGCGAATGTAGTTTTGACTGAAGCAAAGATGAACACTCACGTCTACAACCCCAATCAGCCAACCACGTGTTCTATGATGGTTGATTGTGCAATTACTTTTTCATACGCTTATGTCAACAGGCAAAAAAAGGAACAAGTCGCGTTTGCTGTCTCTATTAGAAATGAAACAAAAACAACTCAAATTTCACCATCACCTTATCCTTTCATCGTATTAGTGAGATTTAAAATTATTATCACTTTGACTTACCTTCTGCTGATATTCTACACCATGTAAGCGATTTTACTCGCAACGGTACAGAACATTCTTGTTGAATAGTTACCATCAGACAAATCATTAGTAACAAATGATGTTCAAAATCCAAGAACATGATGGAAATCCTATGGAAAGAATTGAGAACAACATTTCTAAGCTTCTTTTGTTTATTCTCATATGATTCAACAATATGATAAATCATTCGTTCCCGTTGGTTGTACTTTTTCAATGAGAACATTAATGTGTTCGTAATCAAATAGATGAGACAACTGATTTTTATCGAGTATCATAGAAATTCATTTGAGTAAGGATTATATACGTCATTTGTTAACTGGTTAAATGAGATATCCTGCAATGATGCTATTCGAAGTTCTCTTTCGACTGATATGGATGACTGATCACCGTCGCAAATTACTTGAAAACATTGGGAAGAGCAATGCCAACTGTGCTCCTGCTTTGATTATTAATTTTTTTTGAAAAGTAGTTCGTGTTCGAAACTAATAATCAAACCAACACTTTATGTATTTGGTCATATTCACGGAAAGCATGAGCAATAAGAACTGAACAAGACATTATTTGTCTATGCATTGATTTGTGATCATCAATTTCGTGCAAAGCAACTTCCAATTATTGTCGATCTACAGAAATAATTTCACAAACAATTTTCATGTTTCAATCAAGAAAATGACTAAAGTGTCACAAATAATCACAGAACGTCGCTTCGAAAACATGGTTTGTATTAGAAACAATCACTTATCATCGTTCTTTGAAGAGAACGATGATGAATCACAGTTTTTTTGATATCTCAATAGTGTTTAGATTCCATTACATGGTGTGTGGGTGGCGGTGCTGAATGAATAACGACAAACCCACATCCTCAAAGATTGAGCTCATTTTACACATTCGATTGAACGATCAATTAGATTTGAGTACAAACTTATTGCTTTTGTTTGTCGAAAAATGAGAGTTGAATGAATGATGATCGTTTGCTGATCTAAATAACTAACTATACTATCTCTTCTCGATTTATGAAGTCAGTCTGAATCGGTTGTTTTTGCACCATTGGCTCTCTTCTTTGATCGTTGTAATGTGATATTCTCCGCCACATGAATCTATCTTTCTAAAAAAAGCAATAATGAAAGTTCGTTCAGTTTTTTTCTGTTTTCTTGTGGATTATTTTATGTTTATTTAAAAATGTACACATCACTATTCAAAAACAAGTACAAAGTGCAAGAATAATAGTTAAATATCGACTATTCGGTTTACAAATTTTCAATATTAATTTAGTACTTCATTCAGTTCTTAAAATATTCCATTATTTGCATATAATCAAAAAATCATTAATTCAAATCACCTTGTTAATCTTATGTACAACTTTTATTTTTGGAGAAGCTAGATTTTCTCTTTCTTTTCCATTATCACACATCGATGCATTCTTCGATGTTGTGGCCAATAATCAGCTGTTGCATAATGCTGTGTTGTCCGTTCATCCCATAAACAAACATCATTTTCATTCCATTTCCATCGACATGTGAATTCTGGTCTTTTGTTGACCAATGAAAATAAATATTGTAATAGCAAATTACTTTCTTGTTCATTTAATTCGTTGATCTTCGTGGTATAAGTCTTATTAACATATAAACATTTTTCTTTGGTATGTGAATGTTCACGAATAACCGGATGAGTGGCTGGTGGATTTTCTTCTTTAGTTTTCATGAATTTCACCATAGCAGTAGAATTAGATTTAATCAAAGG
The DNA here is from genome assembly GCA_905329745.1 of Rotaria sp. Silwood2. Lineage (NCBI taxonomy): Eukaryota > Metazoa > Rotifera > Eurotatoria > Philodinida > Philodinidae > Rotaria > Rotaria sp. Silwood2. The sequence continues at coordinate 12,592 of CAJNSZ010001993.1, forward strand.
TTGAAATGCGTATGCAAATGAATGTTGAGCTGTGAGTTTACTAAGAATTCCTTTCATTTCATTTGATAATTCTTGTTTATAAATTTCCACCATATTTGCCCATAGTGTATCACCACCCCCTTGTTTTGGTATAATTTTTGCATAAAGCAGACCAATTATTGGTGGATTCGTTGACCATGTAACATCAGTATGCCAGACATCAGAATCTGGCTTTTTATCCGGATCAACATTTACACCAAATTCCAAGACACTTATTTCCGGACACTCTGCAGTATGCGAAAAAACCGGGTGTACATGTGGATCACCAAATAGACGGGCAAAATCACGTTGTTGTTTGGATGTTAAATGTTGATTACGAAAGAAGAGTACGTGATGTTTGTAGAGTGCTTCTTCTAATCCATGTTTTTGATCCTCAGTCAATGGTTGTGATAAATCCAAGTTATGAATTATAGCACCAATACTCGGGTTAAGGACTTCAATGTTGAATTGTTGACTAGTAGCCATTCTCTTTGTAACGATATTTCTGGTTATTTCAAAAGGGCAATTGAAGCAGAAAATGCTCTTTTACAATTATTAAATAGAAGAGCTCTTTACTTGAATCTATAAATACTCAAGATAAAGAAAAAAACCTGCGCCATATCAAAAAAGATAACAAAATATACTAAAGGTATACTTTTAAATTGTTCAAGCATGTCAATAAAAATATTGGAAATCCACCTGTTCGAACTGCTTGAATATATATTTCTGTATTTCATTGCGATAGTTTATTCTCAGTAATACATTGATTTATATTATTCAAAATTACTTTCGATTTAACTTCGTTATAAAAAAAAAGTGTTGTTTGCATTTCATGCGTGATTCACACAAAGAGTAAAAAAACTTTAAAAAACATATATCTTTTCTGCTGATTCTCTTTTGTGGAAAGTCGATGAATTTGCAGATGATATGGTTGAGTAGCTGTTTTTCATTTGTGAAAGTTTAGAAAATATTCGATTTAAGCAAATAGAGAACAGTACAGGATGTCTCAGAAAAAAATATACAAGGAAATTATTGATTATAATCGATTCTTTTTCAATGAGAGCAGAGCGTGGGTAGGAGTATGTGTGTAGGTCGATGAGAGAAGGAGCCAGGTAAAAACACACACACACACCTACATCATGAGAATATATTTACGTAGTTTGCTTTTACGTTCTCCGTCAACTTTTTTCAATGATAGAGAAAGAAGAAAAAAAAAATTACATATCCGAACTCCCAGATTTGAACTGGGGACCTATAGGTTACCACGATTTATACCATTACAGCCTACCGCTCTGCCAGCTGAGCTAAGTTCGGATGCTTACGTAGGATGCAAAAGCAAGCCTCTATCAGAATTTTTTTCATAGCTGTTTAGATTGAAAAACGACTCTATTTTAGAGTTTTCTGAAATTGGTATAATTTTTCGAACCGACTGATTTCTCACGCATTTTACTTTTGAAGATTTTTTTGTAAAATTATTGGATTTCTTAGAACTATATAAAATATTACTTTTTCAGATATTTTGTTTTTGTTTTTTCAGTTTGAAAATTATTTTCTATATCTTATATAATTTTGTACAAAAGGTTCGATTCGCTTTATCAGAACGAATTCAGGCTTATTCTGATGCTCGACGTATAACCATCGTAGTGAATTTGTGAGAAAATTATGAAAAACTGCATACCAAGAAAGCTGGCAGCGGATTCCAGTTTTTCTTGTTGATATTCGCTCCTGAATTAATGATAGTACTCTAATTGATTGCGATGGATAGAGAATTCAATTCTCCATCGAATTGTGACATTTTTCAGATCTTTATCGAGGAAGAAGTTAAAGCTTCGTCGAAAAACCAAGTTTTCGACGAACTGCTACCGTTGTTTTGTACAACGTATGTTAAAGATTTAGAAAGCTTTATTGATGTTAGATGGTGGTTGGGGAAGGTCTTGGAGCTGGATGAACGATACTTTCGTTGAAAATATCATATATGACAGAATATAATGCAGTTTACGTACGTAAAATCAATATCAATGATTCTTTTTGATGAATCTTTTTAGAAAGGTGTGGATGCGAGTATGAGTGCTTCACCGGTAGACTAACAGTCACAACCATATCCTTGATAAACGTTATATTATTATGTAGTACGCTGATCTTAAATCTATATAAGCCCATGCTTTATACCATTCAATTCTTTCTTCTTACAGCAGAAGACTGATTACTGAAAAGCAAGAGTTAAGATTAGCAGATTGACTTATGTAACAGTGATAGAGGTTGATCTATTTTTTTTCAATTGATTTACTCTCACCATTATAGTTTGAGTTACAAATGTGGAAAGAAAAAATGTGTCTACATACACATAAACATACCTATATACTGACATTAAGATAATAATGTAGACATAGTCAATGTGCTTGCTGTTTGTTACTTTATCAACAAAGTATGAGATAAAAAGACGATGTTCTCTTACGGAGCCATATTGATTTCTATATTCTACTAATACCAAAAGATGATAACTTCAACGTTGGTACACCTAATATTCTTCATCGGTGTTTCTTATGAGCTGAACAATGGATTGGGTAGAACACCTCAAATGGGTAAAACACTACAATTTTATCTATCTATTTTAATAATTCATTTATTCAAGGATGGAATAGTTGGAATCATTTTCATCGTAATATTAGTGAAAAAATAATTCGACAAACTGTAGATGCTATTGTAGTTACAGGTCTTGCAGCTGTTGGATATCAATATGGTTTGTTTTTTTCTTATTTATATGTATCGAAAATATTTTCCATTTTGTATAGTAAATCTGGATGGTTGCTGACAATTGATCGGAGATAGTCAAGGTATTATTCATCCTGATCCTCAAGTTTTTCCAAGTGGAATACCAGCTCTTGCTGATTATGCTCATTTAAGAAAACTTAAATGTGGTCTTTATTCAGATATAATCATTACATCTATTGATTACATTAGTTTATTTATCACTAAATACATTAGATGCAGGATTTAAGACATGTGCTGGACAACCTGGTTCACTTGGTTATGAAACAATAGATGCTAATACATATACATCTTGGAATGTTGATTATTTAAAATATGATAATTATAATACAGATGGAACTATTCCTGAAGTTCGATATCCAATTATGCGAGATACTTTAAATGCCAGTGGATGACCTATCTTCTTTTCCTTGTGTGGTATGTTCATTATTGAGAAATTTATCTCTGTTTATTATCCTAAAGCATATGTATAGAATGGGGTATTGATACACCTGCATTATGGGCAGCTGATGTTGGAAATAGTTGACGAACAAAAGGAGATATACAAGATAATTGGAATTCAATGATGTTTAATATTGATATTGTAACATAATATTGAACTTTTTACATAAGAATATTGATTTTTCATTTTTAGAACAATGACTTTGCTGATAAAGCTGGTCCTGGTGAATGGAATGATCCTGATAGTAAGTAAAGATTTTATATTTCTATAATTAATCTCATGTGTTTTATACTTATTTCATGCTCGAAATTGGAAATGGTGACATGAATGATGCTGAATATGTTACACACTTTTCTCTTTGGGCTATTAGCAAAGCACCTTTACTTATTGAATGCGATGTAACTAATATGAGTACAGCTACTTTAACTATCCTAACTAATCCTGAAGTAATTGCTGTTAATCAAGATCTATTAGGTGTACAAGGAAAAAAAAGTTGCTTTTGCATCATCGAAATTGCTCAATGTATCAACTGAGATCGTTGTTGCAAATTGTTCAACATCATCAAAAATAGAAGCAAAACGTGTGCAATGGACACATAATTCTCAAGATGGAACAATTCGATCAGCACTCGATGGACGATGCTTATCCATTAATAATTGTAGTACAGATGAAGGAGCTATTATTGTATTAAGTGAATGTCATATTAATGATTCATAAACACAATGTCAAGGAAAGAATCAACAATGGACAGTTAGTTCAGCTGATCAAACTATTGTTTCTCAAATGAATGGAAAGTGGTAAGTTTTTTGATCATCGAGAAATAAATATTTGAAATTTCAATTGATTAGTTTGAATTTCAATCAACAGCATGGGCCACATGTTAATACACTTACATGTAATAAACAAGATTATCAACAATGGTTATGGAATGCTATCGATGGAACAATTCGAATTAAACATGATGGTCAATGTTTAACTGTTTTACAGGAACTTGAAGTTTGGACTAGTCCACTTTCGGATCATTCACAAGCTGTTGTTTTACTTAATCGAGTTAATAGTGGGAATGAATCAATCACTGTCAAATGGACAGATATTGGATTTCCAAATGGTCAAGCAGCAATTGTTCGTAATTTATGGACTCGAAAAGATCTTGGAATATTTATAGGTAATTATACATCACCAAATATTAATTATCATTCAGTGATCATGTTAAAAATTACTCCAACACAAAATAAATAGTAGAACAATATAATTGATAAATATGTCTTAGCAAATGATAGAATGAAATCTTTTATATCCTACTCAATTTACTTTTCATAAAATATTTTATCATTTAAATCAAATAAAGTAGATAACCAGATAAGATATCAATACATTGAAATTATCAAACGATAATCGACTAACATTAAACATCAAATAATAATTCTGAACATCTATTGCAAGTTATTTTAATGTAATTAAAATCAGATAATAAAGGAAAAGAAATACAGATGAAAGAGTCTTTTTCTTAATTCTAAATACATAGCCAAATAGTAGTATTCACGGATGTTGATCTGCGAATATGTATGATTTTTAATTTTTCTACCAGTCTCACAATATCAAACAACTACTGTCTGATCGTTTTTTTTTTCACTAGAAGATTGATGTTGCAAAATCTTGAGCGAAAAGTCTTTTCATTCGAGAATAATTTCAAAAATATTGGTTTAAGAAAGTGTTTAATCCTTGTTCGAAATTATCTATTGCCGTACCATCCCGGTTGGACGTGTAACGAAGACTCAATATAATCTCTTGTTTTTGTTGTCCTCATCGTTCTTTCTTGTTTACTATTCGATATCGACCGCAGTTGAAAACATGTTAACGAAAGATTTCAGAATTAGATCGAATGAATGTTGAATAGGCGACACCTACTCCGAAATTTTTGAGAACATCGTCAAAGTCTTCATCGAAGATATCATCAGGAAACTCATGACGATTAAGTGTCATCCTTCTCACTGTTGAAAAAATCATGGTTAGAACAATATTCTATTGCTTTTAAGAGAAGGTGAGTGTGAAGAAAAGACTCAGGCTACTCCCACATCTCACACGCAAGTCTTTCTTCAGTATTATTTTAGATTTCGTTATCAACTGAATTTACATATATTTCTTGTACTCTCTTTATTTTGAGTTCCAGTAAGAAAAAAAATCGTTTTTTTGTAATATTATAACTATATTTTCTTTTGCAAAAATATGGTAGACAATTACAAACATCAATAATTCTACGTGAATCTGATAATGATGTACCATTAGATTTGCGTAAAGTTTCTACTATGACGCAATTGGTTATCTTTCTCTGATTTATATGAGGTTACATGAATGGGGATATGTTACATCAAATTTTTCTTCATTCAGTTATTTTGAGATTCCATTCAGTAGAAAACAATCTTCTCGCGTGTATCGATTTATAATTTATATTAATTTTTCAATCATTGACGTAACATTTTGTCTAAAGATAAAGACAAAAAAAAATGTATATCATCTTTCATAAAAATGTTTTCGAACACAAAAGCAAATTTCTTTTTCTAAGATTAGTCGTGCTTTTCTAAAAAATTCATATCAGTCTCTGAAAAAGAACGAAATTCTTATCTCAAATAAAATTACTGTTTGTCTTCCGTTAAACTCGACATTACTTCCCTTATCATAACCAAAATCTGATTGAGATTTTTCATCAACATTAGTGATTTATTTCTTAGCCAAAATAAATTAATAATTAATGAAACCGAATAGGATCATCTAGGAATGTATCCATGTTTTTTAACAGATAATATTGGTGAAAATACTCGTTCAACATGGTTGAAAAAGTAAAAGTAAAATTTTTTTTGCTCGTTAGGTAAACCACCGTCTGTATCTGTTAGTAAAAATTTAATAGTTTGTGATGGAACTAATGTTCAATTAACTTTTTCTATTAATGGATCCCCATGACCCAATATAACTTGTTTAAGATGTAAAATAAATATTTTGATTTTGTTTCATTTCAAATAAAAATCCATTATGTTTTATTTAGTAAATTCAAATAATTATCAACGAATTATTTTCAGTTATATTAATGGAAGATTTTATGTAAACAGTTGAACAGATGTATTATCAATATCAAATATAAAACGAGATGGTTCTAATCTCAGAGAATATTTAGCACATAATATTGTCATATCGATGAACGAACATTCAAAAAAATTGTTCGTCGTAAGTATAAAAAACAATGAAAGATATGATTTGATATAAAACATATCTCAAAAGCATACTATTTTAAGACGAATAAGTATTATTTCATTACCACGA